>JAQQSW010021306.1:0-10685 GCA_028646575.1 Pseudocheirus occidentalis
TGTTGAAACTGTGAACATTGTACTGAATCTGATTTTGTAATGGAATAAACAGAGTGTTTACTAATACTGTGTAATCTGAATCTTAAAGGCTGTTCACAGTAGCATTCTCTCAGGAATCTACTGTTGATTGGCTTTACAAAACCTAAAAGAACCAAGTTAATTTATGCCTAAGGGGGAAAAAAGATGAGATAGCAAATAAAATCATGTAAGTATCTGATCAATGTAAATCACTTGGTCCAGATGACATATATCTTCAGATCATGACAGAACTGGAATATGTAATTGCAAGTATCTGAAAGATCATGAGAAATAGAAGTACCACAAAATTAGTTGGAGAAAGGCAAATCTCCTGATTTCTGGAAAAAAAAGGAAAACTAATAGTCGGCATACAATAGACTAGTGAGTTCTCCTTCAATTTCTGGGAATAAATTCTGGAATGGGTCATTAGGAAATCCTAAGAGTTAATACACACACACACACACACACGTACACACACACACACATATATATACTTTGATATAAATACTTTCCCAGATGAACATCTTTAATGTAATTAATTTACCAGAAACGTAGCCCTTAGTAACTAAGGGCTGTGTATGTGTGTTTTTTTGTGTGTGTATGTGTATGTGTGTGTGTGTGTGTGTGTGTGTGTGTGTGTGTGTGTGTATTTATGAAGAGTCCAGAGAAGACAAAGGTAGAATCAAGAATTTTTGCTCCTGGTGGAGGAAGCACGATTGTCCCAGCATCTGGTAGCTGGGATGCTACTGGACTGAGAACTGAGTTGGACTATTCTATGATACCAGAATATGGTGAAGGCCCACGTGGCTACTGCTGCCTGGAAGGCTGAGATTTTGTCTGTGTCTGGATATTTTTTGGTTTTTTTGTAGCTTGGTTGATCTTTGAGTTCCCGGCAACAGGAATTGTGAAGGTTTGGAGATGTGCTGGACCCTGTGAACTTCAGTGGGTAACAAAAATGAGCCAGAGGACCATACAAAAACCTGGAAGCTGTCTGCCTTTGAATCCAGGTAGCTCTCTGGTGGATTCAAGTAGGAGCTGGGATAATGGAAGGGGATCCAGGGAATCTGAAAGAAAACCCTGAGTCAGGATAAAGAAAAGACCTCTCCTTGGATATTAAATGTGTGATGAAATTGAAGTTTACTAGACACTGAGAAACAGAGACTTTGTGTAATTTTCTAACGATTGTATTTAGTGATTAATGATACTTAGTAACTGTGAATCTGTATAAATGATTGATTAAGTTAACTTGTGATTGCCCCATGAGTGGAAGACTGACTTGTATTATGTAATAATTGAATGGTTAAATAAGGAGGGTTTCCCCTTTAGGGAAACCAGATGATTATTATTTTGTTCTTTGTTGCAAATACTGTGGCCACTTTGGTGAAAACTAAGTGGCCAATCTAATGTTAAGCTGTTGTTAACACTATATTGTGATTTTTCTGTGATAAGATGTAATGCTTTGAATATTATATTGTGACTTTTATGAATGTTTGCCTTGATTTGTAATTGAATAAATGGAGTGTTCACTATATTCTGTAATCAGAACCTTAAAAGCTGTTCATAGTAGCATTCTTTTGGGAAGCTGATTGTGCACAGCATTACCACATCTAGAAAAGCAAGTAGTTAGTACAAAGTTGCAGCATGACTTTATCAAGCAGAGGCCATAACAGACTGACAATTTTTACAGGTTTTCTATTCTAGAAGATGAGGAAAATTATGTATATACTTTACCTTGATTTCAGTAAAGCTATTGATATAGACTTTTATGCTATTTTCCTCCTCTCTCTGGTTTGAATTTCCATAATCCATACATAAATAAAGGGTTTGGCTACATTCTCAAAGTTAAACTATATTTCAACTCTAATGCTCAAATACAAGAAATTTTAAGAGTTCATATTTTCCATTGCCTTACCTCGAAGCAAGATTATATCACTTATAGTACATGAGTTCATTCAATTGAGAAGGTGATGTATAAATCTTTCAGAAGCTTAAGGCAGTGTTTAGAACAAAAAGGAAACTACTGATGGTTATATTTACATGTAACATGAATCTTGCATTATAATTTAATACCTTTTTTTGCTCTGTTTCTGCCCTTCATGGCAGTGAACAGCTGCTCAGTATATTCTACTTAATTGTCCATGTTACAAGGGTAAGTTGTTATTACCTTAAGTTACTTTTGCTTTAATCTTAAAAAATTCTCACATTTATTTTTTTCAAAAGTCAATCATTTTTAACATTCAAACAACTTATGTTTTTTATCTTAATTTTTTCCCAAGTGTGAGTAATATGTTCTGGAATCAAAGGATCAAGTTAACTTTTTAAATAACTCTATTGACTCATTCAGTGCTTAGATCACTTGGTTAGCTTTTTTTCTTCACTATATTTGTCGAACCATATATTCTTTATACTCTTTTTTTGCTTTATTTTGAGTCTTCTTAGAATATTAGCTTTCATTTTACTTGTGCTTTGCAACTACTTTGTACTTATATTTTGTCCTGTTTTTGTCATTTTCAACTTCTGTTACAATGTTAGGAAGAACCATTAACAGTTCTCTGAAACTTGGTGTCATCATCTTAATGACCATACTTTTGATTTCATTATAAGTCACTAATGAAAAATATTAAATATCAGAAATAGGGTTGATACTATTTGAAGTTTCTGCGCACATTTTAAATATAGTTCTCTTCTTTTTATATCTCTTTCATTCCTCAATATATACTTCCCTCCTCAACAGCCAAAGGGTGTTTTTGCCTTATGGCAAAAAAAGGAAGTAAAAACAAAGCTTTTCAACAAATCTAAGCAACACAGTTATCAAGTCTCACATTCTATTCATTATTACATTATCTCTGGAAAGAAGGGAGTCAGGTTCTGTCACAAATTTTTAGGGGACTCAACTCAGTCATAATTACACAAAATTAATTTTTATTTTATGTTGATTTTCATGCATATTTTTGTCACCATATGCATGCATGCATATATGCATATGATATGAGTGCATATTATATGTGAGTAGGCATGCATGTGTTCATATGCTCATGTGTGTCTATACATCACACTTATTTATGTGTACATGTGTATATAAACATTTCCTCTTAATGCTTGCTTCGCTTTCTATCAGTTAATGTGTCTTCTCATGTCTATATATTATTCATAGCAATTGCTTCTTCATATTCTTCCAACTTATTATTCATGAGCCACAATGTATTTAGCCAGTCTGCAGCAAAAGGATATCCACTTTGTTTAGTAAATCTCTTTAGTATAAGAATGAAAAGTTTTGCATACCTCCCCTCCAATAAAAAATGTCACACATAGTATCCATGAAAGCTACTTTTTAACTGGCATCATCACTAAAAATTTTTTAACTATCAACATCAATAATTTATGTGGAGCATTTCATAAATGCTTCAAATGAATAATAATTCACATTTTATATACACTTTACAATACTAGATAATATCCCTAGTATATATTTTATAATTAAATTTATAATTTCAGTTGTACATAGATGTAAGTAAAGGCAGATGATAGATAGATAGATAGATAGATAGATAGATAGATAGATAGATAGATAGATAGGAGCTTGTTTGATAGGGCTAATATTTAGTAGTTTTTCCCTTTGCCTATATACACTCTTTTTTCCATATATGTGTGTGTATGTATACCATACACATTCCTTCCTTCCTTCCTTCCTTCCTACCTTCCTTCCTCCTTTCCTTTCATTCTTCCTTCTTTCCTTCCTTGGGCCCTTACTATAGATTCTCTTTACTATTTTATTCTCTATTGCACTCCATTGGTGATTGCTCAAATCCTTTGCCCCTCAACTTAAGCATTTTATGCATCTTCTTTTCTCTAAGCAGAAGACTTTTATTCCTACTTTACTAACTACATAAAGTCATTTACATTTTCCCCCTATTCTTCACCTCAATTCATTTGATATAATCACATCTTTTCTCCAGTATATTACGTAGAAATAGACCTTCTTAAAAAGGTTAACTCTTCTGTTTTTGCCCTTGATCCCAATCTCTCCAACATCATCTGGCATCTTGCCACTATGATCTTCTCTCATTCCTCCTCTATTTCTTTAATATCCCTGATGTTATGCTTAAGTCCCAACTCTCATAAAACAAACAATAACAGCAAGGAAAAAGAACTTTAACTTGGCCCTAACATTTCCTTAAACTGTACCAACTGAAAGACTTCTTTTCAGTTAAGCTATTACTTACTGACACTAGGGGTCTGTTGGCAGTCAACTTCCTTCTTGACTTCTCTGTGGAATTCAACAGTATTGTCTATCTCCTTCTTCTATATGTTTTTTTTCCTACCCATGGAATTTCATGTGGTGATGGATGTTGGTTTCTCTCTTCCTTTCTGTCTGTTCCTTCTCAATCTTCTTTGCTGCATCATAATCTATGACTTATCCTTTATCTTTGTGTATAGGATAGGGATATAGCTTAAAATCTTTTATCTTATTTCTCTAAACTCTTCCCCTCAGAAATCATATGAGTTCCCAGGGATTCAGTCACCACCTCTATTCAGATGCCTCCCTGATCCAGAGAACCAGCCCATGGCACTCTCCTTGAAATCTCTTCCTATAATCTCAACTATCTACTGGATGTTTCAACCTCAATGTACTATAGGTATCTCAAATACAATTTGGTTAAAATGGAATTCATTATCTCTCACAACAAAACCTCCCCATTTCCTAACTGCCTTATTTGTAAGGCAGTTACCCTAAAGTTACAGAATCATCCCTGACTCTTTATCCCTTCAGGTCGTAATGACTGCTAAGTCTTGTTGATTCTACCTTTACAACATTTCTCACTTCTATCTCCTTCTTTACCCTTAACTAGCCACCACTTTAGTTCAGGATTGCCTTACTTGTTTTCTGAATTATAACTATTGCCTCCTAATTGATATTCCAAATCCTAGTATCTCCCCCCTATAATCCATTTTCCACATAGTTACTGCTTCCTCTCCCAATATGATTTTTTTTAAGTTGAAGGGGCCGTCCCTTGACACAATTTTTAAAAGATCTATCCATTAAATGGATGTTACCTCACCCAAGGTGAGAACATGCAAGGACCTTAGCCTAAAAGGGTCAGGATTGCCCATATCAGCCTGAGTCATCTCCATTTGTCCTGATGAATATATGGCCATTGGACCCATGTGACTCTGGAGGAGATACTGAGGTTGGTGACCTTTCATAGCCCTCCTTTACTCAAATAAAAGTCATTTCATCATTTCCCTGATGTCATGGTCCTTTTCAAAAATGAAGGACAAACACAATCTGTGAGTATTCTGAGCTGCCTGAATAGGGACCCAATCAGTTGGGTAACTCAGCTTGCACTCTCCTTCTCCCTGTCCCTCTGCTTCTTATCTCCAAATTAAGGTAAATTTTGATGGTCATAAGCTAGCTGCCCACTTGGGGTTTACTAGCTAGATTCCTTCCTTCCTTCCTTCGTTCCTTCCTTCCTTCTTTCCTTCCAAATAACCGTTTCTTTTTTGACCAACAATCCTGAGGGTTTTCTCATCCAGGTTTGATTTTTTTTTAATTCAAGGGTCCTTCCCATGACTCACTTTTTTAAAGAACATTAGTCACTGAATGGACATTACTTCACTCAAAGTGAAAACCTGAAAAGGCCTTAGCTTAAAAGGATCATGGTTTCCCATTGCATCCTGAGTCATTTCTAGTCATCCTGATGAATAATTTGTTACAGAATCCAGATGACTATGTAGGAGAAAGTGTGGCTGGTGATCTTGCACAGTACCCCCCTCACTCAAATCAAAGTCAACTGCAAATCATGTCATCATTTCCCTGATGTCATGGTGCTCTTTGAAAACAAAGGACAAACACAACAACAGCATAATTAATTACTGAATTCCTCTTACCAGAGGATAGTTCTGACCTTTTCACTCTGTAGTGCTGACACAATATTCACAGTGCTGATGGCAATTATAAATATGCAAGTATAGTACTAAATTACAAAATATGACAGACTCTATATAGAAGATAGAAGCAAAACAATTATTCAGTCATCAGAAAACCAAATCCCAACACCAGAAGATCAAATTAATCATAACAGCAAAGAAATTAATATACCAGAGGAACAGCATGAAGCACACCATCCTCTAGCCTTCCCAAAAACCAATATTCACAAGTCTAGCTGTCTCCCTGCATGCATCCTCTCAGGTCTGACTCCAAGCTTCCTGTGGATTCTGCTCCAACCTTCAGCAAACTCCTCCCACCACTGACTCCATGTGATTACCTTCAGCCTATTAGGGACAGGGAAGATCTTCAAATTACCATTACTATTACATACTCCCCTGCTGAAAATGAACCAGTAACTCCCTGTTGCCTTAAGGATAAAAATACAAACTCCTCTGTTTGTTATTTAAAGCCCTTTATGATATATTTCCATGCATCTTTTTAGACATGTTACACATTATTCCCCTTTATAATTCTAGATTTAAGACAAACAGTTCTACTTGTTGCACTTTGAACGCATATTACTGCTCCCAACACTGTTCCTTTCACCATTCTTGGAATGCATTTTTGCCACTCTCTCCTAACTAGAATCCCTGGGAATTGTTAAGTCTCATCTCAAATGTTCCATTGAACACCTTATCCTTTATCCTTGCCTTTTGCTATTCTGCTGCACCCTGGCAGAAATTGTATCAGAGTTATTTCATACATTTTATGTATAAAATACATACATATATGTCTATACATGTATATGTATATTATACATTTATACATGTCACCTATTTATTTAGTGGTGTGTGTGTGTGTATGTGGTTTCTCATTCCCCAATTGGCTGTAATCTTCCTGAGGGTGACTGATTTTTTTGTCTTTGTTAACCTAGCACATAGAACAGTGAATGGTGCATATTAGGGTCTTTAAAGTATTTACAGATCTTAAAATTTTATCATAAAATAAAGGCATGGTTAATAAACAAGACATGATAAGAAAACAATCTTTTGAGGAGTACAGTTTAAAGAAAACTTTTAAAAAATTTTGGAAAATAGTATGAGAAATCTTGAAAGACAAGTTAGAGAATGAAAATAAAATCTCAAATGTAAGCATAAATACCCACTGGATTCTGAAGGTATTGGATGCATACTGCTGAAGCATTTTTAGTAGTTTGCTCTTGTTTATGACTCTGATTTTTTCTCACAATAGGAAAACCATCTCTCAAACTTCAATAGTGATTTCATTAATAATTATTCGGTTTCAGTTTTCTTTAGCAAAAAGTAAAACATTAAATTCAAAGTAGCAAAAATATGTACTGAAAAGCTTGGCTAGATTGACATCAGTGGTGAAAACAAAACATTATTTATGAGGTTTGCCTGGTTATAATGTTCCAAGAGTAATATCCCTGCCCTGACATTTTGATTTTAGCATACACATTTAATAGAAACATTATGGAAAAGAACCAAAGGGGAGTTGAAGCCAAAGCACACTTAAGAATTGCTTACCATGATGAAAGAGATTCCAAAGGGGCTACTTATCATGAAGCAGAAAAGAATGGTAGAGAATAGTGGAAAAAAAACAGTAAGCTCAATGTGCTGACAGTCACATAGCTGACTTTATCAGGTGAACAAAGCCAGAGCATTGTTTGGTGACAAACAGAATACATAAAATTCTCATCAAATGCCTTTATGTCTTAGTTGTTTTGTTTTGTTTTTTTCCCCCAAGGATTTTTCTGGTTTTATGCTGAGGATGTTCCTCTGAGAAAATCTTCTGACTTAAGGTGTCAAACTGCAGAACCAATTAATCAACACACAGTTATAAAATAACAACTCTTTATCATGGACTCCTTGCTGGATGCTAGGGATAAAAAGATTTAAAAACTGAGTAACCCTTGCCCTCAATGAGTTTTACTCTATTAAAAGAGGCCACAAACCCACGTAATATTGGCATAATAATAATCCACATAATAGCATAATAAGAATATATGCAAAATAAATACCACATATTTTGTGTGAGAAAGAAACTAAGAACTGGGAAAGAACACTAAGAAATTTGTTTAGAATATGGTATATGAAAAGAACTTTTTCAAAAAATAGAATTTTTTGTTAAAAGCTGAAGTGAGAACAAATATGAATATCTAGTCTGGGCAAAGGCATGATGATGAAAAGTCTTTCTTAGTGCTCCCACTACCTGCTCAATAGGCCAATAACTATGTACAGTGAATTAATGGGAGTAATGTGCGATGAACCTGGAAAGATGATTGGAGTCAAATAGAAAAGATTTAATTTTACCCTAGAGACAGTAAAAAAACTACTGGAGCTTTTGGAGCAGAGGCTGAAGGCAAGACTATCCTGCTCTTTGGGAACTTCTATTTGGTAACTTGATAGAGGTTTATTTGGAAGCATGAGATACTTGAGGAAAGAAGATGCATCAAGTCCTTGAAATGTGAACAAATTTTCCCAAATCTCCCTGTTCCATAAAAGTCATTTCAAAGAGGGTATGTGTCAGTCATTCTATCAAGCAACAGGATTTTTTGTAGCAAACTCATTGGCTAGTAAAATAACTCACAATAGAAAGATTTTCCACCCCTCCTAATGGATATAAGAATGAGAAACGAGGGTACTCCTTTTCATCTCGTGGTGACGTGAGCAGAATATAATAATTGGCTTAAGAGAAGCTCTCTTTTCTTGTTAGTGTGCACTCAAGAAGTTTCAAGAAGAGCCATGCATGATCCTTGAGATTTGAGTGCATTGCTGGCTGTCATCACCATTTGGGGAGGGAGGGGCAGACAATGTATGTTGCCTAACTAGAAAGAGAAAAGGGAATCTGTTGGATCAACGCACAATTGTATGCTGCTTCCATGACATCTTATTAGCTCAATTCAATGGCCAACCATGATTCCAGTGGGCCTATGGAGAAGCGGACAGTTGACCTACTGACAGAGATATGAAGAACTCAGCAGGGAGAATGGGAAATGTGTTTTTGGACCTGACTGCTGCAGCAATTTGTTGTGCTTAACTATATATTTGTTTATATATGTGTGTGTGTATACATACATAAATATGTGCACACACGTATGTGCGTATGCATATATATATAATTTGTTACAAGGGTTTTATTTTTCTTTCCTTTTTTCAGTATGGATGTGGGAAAACGGGAGGGAGAGAACATAGATCCTTGTTAAGTATGAAAAAAATGAAAATATTATTAGATCAATGAGATGAAAATGAGCATGCGAAAGGAGGATTACAGTGAAACTTAATTCACCTTTGGTCAAGAATCATTAATTGTTCCTCCCCTTTTAAGTCCTCTATGGATAGAAGGACAGAATTGAGAGGCACATTTGAAAAATACATTTGATAATAACACAGGGAATTTTAATAACAAATTAGAATCATTCATAATGGGATACGTCTCTTCAAAAAGCTAGTTAAATTTGTTTTACAAAAATTAATACATTACGACTCCATTAGAAAAATTGATATTACATGTTTTGATATTTTTGAAGGGGTAGTATGTGATTCATTCTTAATAAAATTACATATATATATAAACACTGTTGTTGTTCTTTTCTTCCATTTTGTTTAAAATTTTCTTTACATACCTTGTTTTATCCTTCACTTCAGGAGATTAATTTTGGTAGAGACCTGTGCTTAAGGTGGCATTTTTAAGAAATGGTATTAATCTTAGATGCTTTCTGGACTTCTAACTCATGTTATTCTACATTATCATTCCATTTTTGTGACCTTGTTTCTTTTTATTCCTTTCATTTAGATAGCATGTATAATCAATCCTTTTGCCTCTTTCCCCTAATCTCCTCTGTTAAACAATGCACCACATGCAGTATTAGCACAATTGGCTAACAGCCACCTTCCCACATATCCTTTGGTTCTGGATCTATGAGAGACAGACAGACAGACAGACAGACAGAGACTCTAAAACAATTATAATAGTCTTTGAATCTGTATATTGTCACTCAGAATGTTCCAGAAATCACAAGATGTTAAAGACATGCATTACACTGCCAATTTCATGCAATTCATGGAGGACTAGGAATTTAATGGTAAAGCACACCAAATTTCGATTCCTTGGGGGTCCTTGTTTCTTTCTTTTTTGTGTGGGTGATCATACAAGACATCTTCATAGTGGACATATTGTGACAGTGATCATATATCCCTCTTTCCTCTCCCTAACCCCCCCCCCCTTGTTCTATTCTCTATCCTGTCCCTGTCCCTTTACTGAAGTGTGTGCTTCCAGCATCCCTCCCCAAGACCATGTCCTCCCCTCCATCATCCCCCCTCTCCTCCCCATGTCCCCTACTCTACCGTGTGGCATGATGCCCAGTTTAGCGTTTATGCCATTTCTTCCCTAAGCCAAATTCAATGAGAGTAATTGAAAGTAAAATTGTAACAGTTATCCCTTGCCTTTTCTATATGGGATAATTAACCACGTTTGTTTTGTCTCTCCCTGTCTCTTCTCATTCTAATCCTCTCCTGCCTCAGAATTTCACCTTTGAAAGTATCATCCCTTAGTATTAAATTCATCCTATACCCTCTATATACACATCTACACACATGCTCAGATATGTATTCATACCCATACATAGCCTCCTACTTAGACATATGTGTAAGTATACTCAAATACACATTTATATTCCTTTCCCCTATCCTCATACTAAGAAAAGTTTCATAAGTTA
>JAQQSW010021307.1:0-10685 GCA_028646575.1 Pseudocheirus occidentalis
TGATGTAACCAAGAAAATAAATTAAAAAAAATATAAAAAGAAAAAAAATAGATTATTATGGAACAAGATTTACAAGACTGAGCATTACCAATGAAACATTTAGAAAAACACAGAAGTACCCATAAATATTTAGAATATGGCTCCACGATTTGGTACCTCCTTGATTTTAAGGGAACCCCAGAGCATGAAATCCCAGGCTTTCGAATCGTCCCTGTTCGCATAGCATGCCTTGGTCATTTCAATGTGATTTTTACTGGACATTTCTTTTTAGATATTTTATTCTAAGGCTTGGTTGACTGAGGACTTACTCTGAGGTCTCTTGTCTCTCTTAGATGGGCTTTATCACCCATTTGCCTGACAAAGGTTACACTGATTTAGAAAATAAAAGTATCCATAACATTTTTTGAAGAGAGATAATGAATGATTATATGACATATCATCTCATGAATCAGAAAAAGGCAGTAGAGGGTCAAAACCAGCTTAAAAAAACTTGGCAAGAGATACAACTAAAAAGTCATTCTAAGGGCATTTGGATAAGAAAATAGAATAACGAACAGAAGAAAAATGGAAAAAATCAGGAAAGAGTTTTATAACAGTTTTTACCATCAAGGTAGAGCCACTACAATAGTACTCTAAGGGCTTTCCTTAGAAAGGTATTCAAGAGAATGAAGAAAGGAAAGGTAGCCTGAGTGTAATAGATATATAGGGAGAGATTTTTGCTGGAAGAAGCACAGTTTTCAGAACATTGTAGTTTCTATTCATAGCATATCTGAGTGTGGTAAAGATACTGAAGATGGGGGAGGAGAAATTTCAGACTTTCTTGCTAGAATAAAAAGGTGACCTGGAGAACATTAACAACTACTGGCTTATACATTTTCCCATTTATGCAATTTTTAAGACACTTATGTACATATGAACTAATATTTTTGATAGGATGTTGATAGAGAATAAACAGACTTTCTAAAAAGATACTCTACAATGGTCTAGAGATCTTTATGAGAGCTTACTGAAATATGTAGACAATATAAGATACCATTATGTTTGTTTTTTTGTGGATTAAGAAAAAGCATTTGATACCATTGAGCAAAATGTCACTTTAAAGAAACTCTTCCAACAAGGTACCTTCCATCCAAACACACAATCGTTCAAGACTCCTTGAAATACATAACAATAAGGAAAAAAAGTATTCAATAGAGATATGGTCATAAACATAAGGTCAAGTATAAAACAGCAAGATATAAACTTGCCAAAAGGAGTTTGCTGCTATGATGGAGGAGATGAAGTACAGACTCAAAGCTGAAGAGATATTCCTCATAGATGATGAGGTCTTCCCGAGACATTCCATTTTCAGCTGACACTCTGCTGATGGCATTAAGTACATAAAATACTACAAAGCATTCTGGTTGAAATCTGTAATCACTCAAAAGAGTATGGGATGACCAAGGAAAAGCCAGAAAGGTGAAGTATATATCTATTGCCTAAATTATGACGTATTTCTATGAAGAATCGAGAGTCCTTCTATCAACATGTACATCTGAGACAAACAGTACAGTGGCACAAGTAAGATTTAGAATTAAATGGCAGAAGAACAAAATGGATTGCCTTCAGGAAACTGTGAAGGTCATGTAGTACCTCAACTGTCTGCAAACAAAGGACTGTATTTTTAATCCCAACCTTCTACCTGTGTTACCATGGGGTTGCAAGCCATGAAATACAGCAGTATTTGAAGGACTCAAAATTATTATGACACAGAGGGCAATGGAGAGACAAGTAATGCAATTGAGCAGGCTAAAATATATAGCCAATAAGGAATTCAAGAAGATCAGGAGTAAAAGATGCAATTGAAGAAATGTATAATTGTAAGAGAAGATAAGATAGTACATCAGCAAGTGGAAGAGATGACAGGTGAACAGCCCAAGTACTAAAGTGGTGTCTTTATGGTGTCCAGAGAAAACAAGGCAAGCCTCAGGCACACTAGGTGAGCCCTTTGGCAAACTTATGGGAGGACATAGGAAAGAGCAGCAAAGAATGGGAAGGCAGGACTGAGTAATGGTATTGTCAGAGGGAATATTCAAATTAATGAAATGACATCTTTTTCAGAGTAGCAATACATCAATTACTATAAATGTCAAGGGACAACAATCAAATTATAGAGGACTTTAAAATATTTGAAATATGTTTCCACCTGGAAAGTATTTAAATCTTTTTTTTTTCTCTTTCATTATTAGGAAAAAATCACAAATTCTTCAAAAGAAGCTTGAACAGAGAGCACAAGTATGATTTAATTAATTTCCTTTCTGTACTTCTGTTACTAATGCCTCTGCAGATCATACAACTTTTAGTATGGAGGAAATCATTATCAGCAGAAGGAGGCAGTTAACTGACATAATGGAGGGAGTACTAAGTTTGGAATCAGGAAGACAATAATTCAAATCTGGGTTCAGATACTTACTAGCTATGTGACTACATAAGTCTCAATCTCTGCCTTAGTTTCCTCAGTTATAAAATGGAATAATAATAGCATCTATGTCCAAGAACTACTGTGAGGACCAAATCAGATAATAGTTGTAAGAACAATGCCTGGCACATGGTAGGCACTGAATGAATGCTTGTCCCTACACTGTCACTAGTACAGGAATGGGGGTTAGAAAGTAGGGAAAGTGTGTAGAACACTTGCCCAACTATAGGTTCTATAGACCACTGTTAGTATAAAGCAAATGTTTACCACTCAACAAAACATTTACAACCAAAAAGTCCCTACTTATTAAATCTAATAGGCTTAAAAAAAACTCTCCTTCCCCAACCACATGACCCAATTACACATCTGATACACTTCAAAGTCCAAAGCTACCAGATTGAGGATAGGAAGTATAAAACTATGTAGATATTTTATTGGTCCACAGTAGAGAGGTTAAAGGCTACTAGGATCTGACTCTAATGTCTCATCATGGTGGGAAAAGTGACTCTTTTAAAAAGTTATGCCAATGGAGAATATGCTATGGCAGGATATAACAAGATTAAAGGTCTTTAAACACAAACCTAGTATTGAAAGACTAGCCTAGCTGTGTTTAGAGTTTCCTCACTAAAAAGTTGGCTAGAGGATGACTAATATTAATTACAAAAACTGTGAAATTGCTACTGTATAAATCATAGCAATCTATATCACCATAGGTAGTAACTATGTTGAATGAATCACAAAATCCTTAAAATACTGATTGTAACAGCAATCAATTTAGCAGATACTTTAGCCCTTAGTAATTTAGGGCTAAGTAAGGAAGGTGTGATCTCTTCCCCTGTCCTAACATGACAGGAGGGGGTTAGCTGAGATAGGAGGCCAGTGTGTGTATATAAGAAGAGTTCTAGAGACAGAGACAGAATTGGGAATGTTCCTCCTGGTGGCTCCTGTTGGAGGAAGCAGGATTGTCCCAGCATCTGGAGCTGGGCTGCTGGACTGAAGAAGTGAGCTGGAGTTTTCTTGAGAGAGAGAGTGTTTCTCTCCCAGCATCTGGAAGCTTACTGAGAACTGAACTGGAGTTTTTCTTGAGACCAGAATCTGGTGAAGGCCAAAGAGGCTGTTGCTCCCACCTGGAAGGCCAGTGTTGCTGCTGCTGCCTGGAAGGCTGAGTTTTCTACTGGGTCCTAGGGCCAGCTAAACTGCTGGAAGACTGAAGAAGCATGACCAGGATAAGTCTTTGTTTGTTTGTGGCCTGGCTGATCCTTGAGTTTCTGGCAACAGAAGTGGTGAAGGGTTTGAGATGTGCTGGACCCTGTGAACTTCAGTGTGTGCCAGGGACTGCTCAGAGGACTGGACAAGGACCTGGAAGCTGTCTACCTCTGAGGACTGGAAGAGGATCTGGGAGCTTCTGCTTCTGAATCCTGGTGACTGGTGGTTTCAGGTAGAAGCTGGGACCATGGAAGGTGATCCAGGGAATCAGAGAGACCACCCAAAGTCAAGATGAAGAAAAGGCCTCTCCTTGGATATTGAATGAGTTTACTGGACACTGAGGGGTGGAGGGTTTGTGTAATTTTCTAATGACTGAACTTAGTGATTAATGATATTTAGTAATTGTGAATCTAGATTAGTGATTGAGGTGATCTATGATTGCCCCATGAGTGGAAATTTTATTATTGTATTGTAAATTGATTAAATGATTAAGTAAGAAGAGTTTCCCCCTGAGGGAAACCAGATGATTATCCTTTTGTTCTTTGTTCTAAATGTTGATTAAATGATTAAGTATTGATTATTATATTGTGAACTGACTGAATAATTAAGTAAGAAGGGTTTCACCCCCTTAGGGAAACCAAATGATTACATTGTGACCACTGCAGTGAAAACTGTATAGCCATTCTAATGTTAAGCTGTCATGAAGACTATATTGTGATTTTCTGTGATAAGATGTAATGTTGCAAATATTATATTATGATCTGTTGTGAATGTTTGCCTTGATTTGTAATGGAATAAATTGAGTGTTCACTATACTGTGTAATCCGAACCTTAAAAGCTGTTCACAGTAGCATTCTTTTGGGAATCTACTTGTGCATGGTGTAACACTGATGTACTGACCTATAATATTTCTTGGGTTTGGAAACACTTGCATTGCAGGATCTTAGCAATCAAATATTAGTTATCATCATGTATATTTCACATGGAAACATCAATTTCCAGAATGTTGATGTTACTTTTCTCTTCCTCTGAGGAAAGGAAAATGTTGTAGCAGTGGCACTGTTCACTACAAAACCATATAACTTGGTTTACAGTTTATGAAATCTACTAGATTAATATCATTACAGGTAAAAAGTTAATGCCTAAAGAATTAGAGCACTCTTAAATAATCATTTTAAACACATATATATCCAGATACATGATTTTACCACCTTTAAAACACATTCTTACTTCTCACCTAGTAACTCATACAAAGAGTTTAGTATAGACTTCCAAGATTCTCCTGCTTCCTTCCCAGCTACATCAGCAAAATGAGCTGCACTGCTATATACATGTAATCGATCTATGCACTCAAGTACAAGGTTAATCATACCCTACAAAGAATAAAAAAAATCAGTGTCAGGAATGGATATCAAGATTGCTAAACATAAAACAAGTTATGACCATTTAATTAAAGGGAGAAAAATTATAAAATAAAATGCAAACACATTTTTAACATATATTTAATGCTAACATTTCCACCAAATGAAAATTCAAGAAAGAAATTATGTAGTTGTACATTGTTACAATTAGTTCAATATAAATATAAAATTGCAGAATCTCTTATGGTAATGACTAATTATTTCAGTATGAAATTTGGGATGGAAATACATATACAGAAGGGAAGTAACAATCCTTGGACATAAACATGTATTCACTAATAACAGGTCATCAAGGCAGACCTCATGACAATACAGAGATTTAAGAATGGATTATATTATCCAATGAAACATGGGCCTTTCATTTTATTCAGAAAAGTAATTCTACAAGTGAGAGAGGAGTATAGCCTTACACATGCAGTACCAGTTGACATTCACTATATGACCTTGGGCAAGACCCTTAGCATTTCTGGTACTATTTCCTCACTCCTAAAATAAAGGAATTGACTTAGATAGTGTTTAAGGGCCCCATTCAACTATAAGATTCTATGATTCAAGAACAGGGAACAAATTGGGCATCCATCCTAGATAGTGACTAATTGCCCAAGTCATTATGATTAATATTCATAACTAATAATATTCACACCAAAAGAAATATATTTCTTAATTTTCATTATTTTCTTGTTATTCATGAACTCACTAATCATATTATTTAACTTGATGATAGTGGAACAAAATAAATTATTCTATTCTTGCTGGCAGAGTACAAAGTTCCAACTTATTGGCCTAATTCCATTCTCTCTCTAATAGTAGTAATAATATAGTGCTTTAAAATTTTGTAAGTAATATAAGTAATGTATATTAAGTAACATATATACATTAAGTATAAGTATAATAATTAAGTGACATAAGTAATATGATCTTGTAAGATATATTATTTTCTCTCTTTTACCAATGAAGAAAGAAAGGCCCAAAGAGACTGACTTGCCATTAGTTCCACAGCTACGATCAGACTGAATTCAGGTCTTCCCTGAATCCAAGTCCTATACTCCACCCACTGTGTAACATAGCTACCTTTCCTATATTTCCTAGATCATGGAAATAAAAATAATAGCATTGTTCCTTTCTACCTTCTTTCATTTTAGTGTTATATTATTAGGCTAAATGCCCATTCAAATAATGATCCAAAGGTTTTAAATGTACATAGGAGACATAGAGTATTTTCTTCATGAAGAACATCAATCAGGTAGCTATTTTTCCTACAGAACAGCACAAAATGAATGAGCGTGTGGTGCAAAATTACCTCTTCTTGGAAGAGATTCTGTCGGTTCTTTAGAGCTCTTAATCGGTTCTGCTTATCTTCATGCTCTAAATGTTCATCTGGTGGATGGAAGTAGCCAATCAGATCTTGCAGACTCAGACTTACTGACTCTATTGGTAAATCTATTGTGGAAGACTTCACTTTCTTGCTGAGAGCATCAAGGCCCCTAAAACAAGTTGCAAATACTTCAGTTGTTCAATGGTTCTCAAATATTTTTTGTTCACGGACTATGTAGATAAGACAGAATATGTCAAAGATCATCTACAATACCCTCCTCCCAAAAAAGAATGAATGAAAATGGTGTCTCATTTTCAGGGACATCAGTGAGAAATACAATTTCCCAAAGGAAATGTGATTTTTTTTCAGCTGAGTTCTCCTAATGTGTGAACTACCTCCATCAATGATAATAATAATCTTTGACTTAGTAGATATGTCCTAATAAGTCACCTGACATAATGAATGATTGACTTTCACAGAGTCATTTGGCTAAAATTTGTCAGAGACATAGTATGATAAGCCTAGAGTCAGAAGGAAACCTCTTAGGGGCCACATGGCCCAAACCCTCATTTTATAGATGAGGAAACTGAGAATCCAGAGAGGTAAAGTGACTTTCCCAATGTTATCCAGGAAGTAAGCATCAGAAACAAGATGTAAACAGAGGTCCTCAATATTGAGAACCAGTACTCTTTTTCACTATAAAACACTACCTTCAGTCATTCCTGAATCAACATCCAGCATTCTGAATGTCCACCATGCTACACTGCCTGTCCAGTAAAAGATATAATAGATTATTAATTCATGCTACAGAGAAAAATAAAGTCCTTGCTCTGTTATATGTATCAATATTGCAACAAAGCCACACAATAAACACTGATTAAATGCTTACTACATGCCAATTAACATGCTAAGGGAAAGGAATACAATGAAAAAATTAAACAATGACCTCAAGGAGATTTCATTCTATAAGGAGATACAACATGTATACATACAACATGTATACATACAAATAAATGGATGACAAACTTCAAGGGGGCACTAGAAACTAAGGGAGAAGGAATGTACATGTATAAGGCACTTGTGCAAAGTTTTGAAGGAAACAAAGAATTCTAAGAAGTAATGATAGAGTAGGAATGTGTTCCAGAAATAGAACAGAGTCAGTAGAAAGATTTGGAGATGGAAGATACAGTGACATGTGAGGAAAATCAAGAAAGCCAGTTTGGTGTGGAGTAGGTGAAGGAGAGCAAAATATAATAATAACGTTGGAAAAGCAGGTTGAAGTAGGGGTGTGAAAGGTTTTTAAAGCCAAAAAGAGTAGCTCATTTTTGACTGTAAAATTTACTGACTAGGGAAGTAACATGGTCAGACCTACACTTTAGGTAAACAACTTTGGCAGATTGTGGAAGAAAATGGTCTGAAGAAGGGAGAGGCTTGAAGCAAGATGATCAACTAGAAACCTATTGCAATAATCTAAGCAAGAGAAGCTTAATTAGGGTGGCAGCTATGAGAGTAGAGAGAAAGGGTGAGATATGAGAGATGCTGAGAAATAAAAATGTAAAGATATGACCACTGATATGGGATGAAGGAGAATTAGAAGGATAAAGATGAAGTTGTAAATCTGGGTGATGAGAAAAATTATGATACTTCAATACAAGTTACATTAAATAGGTCTTTCAAAAGAAATAACTGTAGAAGACGGTTGAGTTTGAGGGTGCCTATGAACTTAGTTTTGGTCATACCGGGTTTGAGACACTATAGTACTTCCAGTTAGATCCAGATGAAGAGGTGCAAGTGAAACTCTAGAGAAAGAGTAAGATTTTGAAGTTATTTGCATAGAAGATGATTATACCTAAAGGAAAACCAATCGAGAAAATGTAGAAAGAGAATAGAAAAGGGACCAGGACTAAGCCTGTCATATACCACAGATAGTCAGGTTATTAAAAATGACAAACAATTAAAGGAACCCTACAAACTATAATAAGGTCCAGGAACACACACATAGAGATTTGCTAATCTAAGTATTTGGGCAAAAACAGTTATGATCTATAATATCCCATTCATGTTGTCATAAAGGGTTTAAAAACAGACTGAGGTCTCAACTAAATGATCTTAGCATTTAATTCATGACTGAGGAAGATTCATCAATAGCAATTTTCTCTAGCATCCTCTTCTTTCATTGTTATAGATTTCTATTCACAGTATATTAAAAATAAATTTTAAAGTGTATTTGTTTAGGAAGATACCACAGCATTTTGTAGAAAACACAAAATGCTTCAAACTGTTATAATTTATTTGAAATAAACATTGTTTTAAAGGACTAAATTAACAAATAATATAGCTATGTGTTTTCTATGCCTTGGAGGCAAACATATTAGAGTGCTGGATATGAAGTCAGAAGGGTTGGACTTCAGTTCCAGCTTTATTACTTACTAATTATATTCTCTGGGGAAGTCAATTAACCTGTATGAGTCTATTTCCTATTCTGTATATTGGAAATCATACTTCCACTACCTATTGGGTTGAAGAGAGAATTAAATGAGAAAACACTTAAAAGGCACTTTGCAACTCTCAAGTGCAACATGTGAATAATTATTATTTCTAATCATACTGTTAATGCACATAAATGACTTTAATTTATTGTTAGCCTGGAATACAAAAATAAAATAAAATAGAACTTCTTTATATTCTTGTGGTCCAGAACAATAAAAACTGCCCAAAAGTAGAACAGCCTCTTTAAGGAATTTATTTTCTCCCTGGGAATTTTTAAGGAAAAGCTGAATGTCCACTTGAGAAGTAGGTTCCAAGGGAATTCTTTTTTCAGGTATGGACTGGAGTAAATGGATTTCAGTTCTGAAAGTCTGTGACTGGGTATTATTGAGATAGTAGTATTTCTATTTTTTACTAGAATATAAAGTAAGGGTTATAAGTTGATGCTTAACAATAATTATTACTTTAGTTAGTTTATATTTAAATATTTAGAGCTAGAAAGGGCTTTAATGGATCAGTCTAACCCCCTCATTATACAAATGAAGAAAATGAGGCCCTTATAAGGAAAGTAACCTGACAATGTGATAGGGTGAAAAGAACACTGGGTTTGGGATCAGGAGGCTTAGATACAAAGCTCAACCACTGTTTATTACCTGTAGAACTTTAAGCCAATCACTTCACTTTGGTTTCTCACCAATAAAATGGAAATACAAATGTCTGTATTAATTTGCCTCTTAATGTGGCCATGTCAGACAAATTAAATAAACATTTAAGTATCATATATATATATTCATTATTATTATTTATTCCATATGTCCACATTGGAAGCTGGACACCTCATACTTTTTTCATCACTTCCCAGCTTTGTGATAATGGACATGTCACTTGAACTTTTGAGCCCTGATTTTTTTTCAATTATAAAATGTGAATGTATACTTTCATGGTTATTTTTAGAAAATCACTTTGTAAGCCACACAGTAATGTAACTATGAGACATCACAACCCAGTTCAGAAATCTGAATTTCTTCCAACCCCATTTTACTTAGAAATTAATGTTTTAGTATCATTTCTAATATCTAGTGTTCTAAAAGGACAACAATAACTTAGGGCATTTTTAATGCTACTTAATTGACAAAGTGTAGCTTGTCAAGTTAAAAATTATAAAAACTACTTTTGTTATAAAGTATATGCTGAATGTTAAGTTACTATATACATCAGGGCAGGCCAGGATAAATAGAAAAAACAAAATGGTCAGAACATGTACCATCTAATAAAATGAATATTTATACCTATAATAGTAACCAATTTATTAGATATTTAGAGCTAAGTAGATCAGATACTTAGGGCTAAGTATAGAACTCTTGTCCATTGGTGAAAAGATGTGAATTCCCCTGTTGACTTGGGAGAAGGCTATTGGCTGAGACACTACCCTGTTGACTTGGGAGAAGGCCAGTTCTGAATATAAGGCAGAATTTTAGCTAGACAAGGGAGAATTTGGATTTGGCTCCTCAGTGAAGCTGACTGAAGACATGAACAGGATAGGACTTTGTTTGTTTGTGGCCTGGCTGATCCTTGAGTTCCAGGCAAGAGAAGTCCTGAAGGGTTTGAGGTGTGCTGAACTCTGTGAACTTCAGTGTGTGCCAGGGATTGCCCTGAGGACTGGACAAGGACCTGGGAGCTGTTCATCTCTGAGGACTGGACAAGAGCCTGGCAGCTTTCAGCTCCTGAATCTAGGTTATTGTCTGGCATATTCAGGAGGGAGCTAGGACCAGGGAAGAGGATCCAGGGAATCAGAGAG
>JAQQSW010021308.1:0-10685 GCA_028646575.1 Pseudocheirus occidentalis
TCATTCTAGTCCTCTCCCACCTCAAAATTTGCCTTTTAAAGTATCATCCCTTCGTATTCAATTGATCCTATGCCCTCTATAAACCCATATATACACATGCTCAGATATGTATTCATATGCATATATAACCTCCTATATAGACATATGTGTGAGTATACAAATATATCCATTCGTATTCTCTTCACCTATCCTCATGCTAAGAAAAGTTTCATAAGTTACTATTGTCATTTTTCCATATTGGCATGTAAATAATTCACATTTGATAAATTCCTTATGACTTCTTTCCCATGTTTACCTTCTCATTTCCTACGGTTATTAACATAGTTTCTGGCACATAACATATTTTTTTATTTTTAATTAATTGGTTCATTTATAGTAATAGACTGCCCTTGATTAATCATTGTGAAATCAAATATAAAAGTCATGGTTTTCTTGCTTTAAAAAACTTCCATATTTATTATTTCATTTAAGTCCCAGAAACTTTATGAGATGTTTCAGGGAATTTCATAGGTTAATAGATTTAGTGATGTAAGAAACATCAGAAATCATCAAATTCAAATGCTTCATTTTAGAAATGAGGTAACTGAGGCACAGAAAAATTAAGTGATTTTTCCAACGGTCACAGAGATAGTAAGAAATTAGATGGTATTTGAAATCAGGTCTTACTGACTCCAAGTCCATGGCCTCACTATGGTGGTCTACCTGGGATATGATTCATATTATTTTATACATGAGGTTCAAAGAGTTTAAGTGAGTTATTAATAGTAACAAAACATGTCAGTCAAAAAGCAACCCTAAATTTCAGATCTACTGCTTCCTAATTCAAGACTCTTTTCACCACTGTCAGAAGTCAAGGACAACACCTATCTTTGGGCTTTCTATATTTTATATATATACATTTATGGCTTACAGCTTTGACACCCACACCCAACCACCCCCCCCACACACACACACGGACTCATAGGATTATAGTATATGAGGTTGGAAGGAATTTTTTTAGATCACAATCCAGCTGCTTCAATTACAAAAGAGGAAACTGAGACTCAGAGAGAAGTGACCAAAAGCTACCTCAAGGTATTCTCTTATTAATCTCTACACATTCTGTAGCCAATCTGTTTGACACCAGAATAAACTTTTCATTTGGTTAATTGGATAGAAAAAAGTAACTGGACAACTGACTGATTTTTTTTCAATTTTTGACTGGTTGTTATGGCTTTTTGTAGACACAGCCTCAGACATACTCCCAGCATAACTACATGGGCCCATTAGGAAGGAGATTTTTAATGCAGAATATTAAATATTGATTCCATATCTTCCTTAACTTTTTATTGCATTTCAGAGAATCATTTGCTTTCAGTGGATGTGGGGCAGCTAAGAATTTCACTTTGCCCCCAGGGAGCTGAGAATGTGGTAGGAAAAAAAGAAAGTAGTGGGAGATGAGGAAGGAATCTTATAAATAAACCACAGGTGCTTCTATAGCAGTCATGACTGTTGTATGTGGCATTACTTCATTACTAACCTATCTTTCAGGAAAGTTAGAATAAAAAAGAATGGGCTATTTTCTAAGATTAAAGAAAAAAGAGGAAAATAGCTGTGCATGTTTGGGACCTCATGATTCTGTGGGACTAATATGTGGATCATTTCATGGAGCCCTCTCAGATACATATATTTATTCTAAGCCACTGAACACAAGTTTCACTCTTGCCAGATGCCTACCAACTATTTCCTCTCTACCACAATCATGAAGAGTCAAAGTGACATTGATTACCCTGCCCTGCATTCTATTCTGGGAGACAGTGCAAAGACGTGGAAAAAGGGATTACCTACAGTCAAGAACTGAGTCTTTCAATGCCCTACTCTTCCTACTGAAGGGGTGGAATCAGCTAGTACATTCACGATACTAGCATACTGAGGAAACTTCAGAAAATACTTAATACATTTTCGGGTCCAGTGGGACAGTGTGTTTAGAGTCTGGAGAAATGGTGGCTGGCACTTTACTGACACAAGACAAGTTTGATGTTTCACTATCATCAAAAAGATTGAAATGGTTTGAAAATTTTATTTGAGATCAACTTGAATTCCTTTCCACAGTCCCTAATCTGATCATTAACCTTGCATCTGAACCTGAGATTGGATTTTGAAAGCAATGAACTTAAATATGGCTGACTGAGTTTACTACTTTAACAAGATATATAAGCCACAAATTCAGTGCATTTTTAATGTCACACAGCAAATAAACCAAATCAATATATTTAGGAGACATTAGAATCCATTCCCTAATTCCAATAATCCTTCCGTGACTACTATAGTAAATGATCATAATTTTCTTCTCTGAATATGTATAGTACTTCTATCGGAAACACTTATCATATACTAGAATAACTTGCATTGTGTTGCACTGTAATTTAATTTTCCATATCTACATAACTGCCTAGTTTCCCCTCATTGTCCCCTACTGTTTAGTAAAGATGTCAAAGTAAAAATATCTGTCATAATATTCTATCTCCTACACTGTTTATCACAGTGTTCTAAGTATATAATAGATACCAAATAAATACATACCAGAAAATAATGACATACCAAATTTATAACACACCCTAATGATCCTATATCAGGGATTGAAAGCTAGAAGGAATGCAAGATATCATTGACTACAACACCCCAAATTTACACAAAAGTAACTAAGCAGAAAATCTAAGCTACTATGTCAAATTCACGTAGGTAGTAAGGGGCAGGGACACAATTTGAACCCTAGCATCTCTGATTCCAAAACTAGGACTGTTTCAATGATAACATGTTTATTCTTAGTGGCCATCCTTCTTTATACAATATTCAGTGTGTGATCATTTATCCTCTACTTGAAGGGCTACAAAAGGATTTACTCTTGCATTAAGTGGTTTGTTTTGATTTTTTGGAAGGGAGAAGGCAGGGCAATTGGGGTTAAGTGACTTGCACAAGGTCACATGACTAGTAAGTGTTAAGTGTCTGAGGCCAAATTTGAATTCAAGTACTACTGACTCCAGGGCTGATGCTGCATTTTTACTGCATCATCTAACCACGCCTGGTTTTTTTTTTTTTTGAACATCCTAAATCATTAGGAAGTTCTCCTTTGATGAGTTGAAATTTGGCTTACTTTATCTCAGAAAAGAAACATGGTACAATTGAAAGGATCACTGGATCACAAAATATGAGAGTCAAAAAGGCCCAAAGCAGCCATCTAGTCCATACTGGATGGATCCCTACTTTTACATAACTGACAGGTGATTTCTGATCTCTACATGAAAACCTCCAAGGAGAAGACAGGAAAGCTACCACCACTTCTGGCAAATTATTCAACTTCTGAAGAGCTCTAATTTTGGAGAAGATATTCCTATCTTGTAGTTTAAATTGGCTTCTTCGCAACTTTGGCTTAATGCTCCCAGTTCTGTCCCCTGGGACCATATACAACAAGTTTAATCCTTCCACATGACAACCCTTCAAATACTTGAGCATAGCTAACATGACCTAATTTTTTTCTACATTAAACATGCTCAATTCCCTCAACCAGTCTTCATGTGACATGGACACAAGGCCCTGCATCATTCTGCCTACTCTGCCCTGGACATTTTGGTTAATCATGATCATTTTTATATTGTTGTTCCCAGAACTAAGCAAAATGGTCCATAAGAAGTCCAATGGTACAGGTATAGTAAGATTATCATCTCCCTATTCCTTGAAGCCACGTTCCCTCCTAAAGTAGCACAAATTTGTATTAACCTTTTTGACTGCCATATGACAACTAACATTGAGCGGAAAATTCACTATAATCCCCAGATTCTATTTATCCTTTATCATTCTCTCCTCTACCTTATGTTTTTGGAGTTTATTGCATTCAAATTCAAGGCATTATATTTACCCTTATTCAAATGTCATCTGATATGCAGGCACTTGGGTACAGAAATCCATCTTGCCCTACTAGAAAGTTAGTGATGGGATGGGGATGACATAAGAGAGAACAGATTGAGAGAAGGAGTGTTCAGTAGGCTTCTTATTTTGGGGTGGGGGAAGGGAAAAGGTGGGGAGAAAAATTTGTTACTCAAAATCTTTTAGAAATGGATGCTGAAAACTAAAAATAAGTAATTGAATTGGGGAAAAATGAAAATAAATTATTGAGGACTCCAATGACTTTTTAAAATTTATTTTAAGTAATATTTTTTATTTACCCAATTACACGTCAAGGCAAATTTTTAACATTCATTTTTAAAGACTTTGAACTCCAATTTTTTTCCCTGTCTCCTTCCCGTTCCTTCCCCTCTTCCTAAAATGGTAAGCATTTTGGTATATGTTCTTCATGTGCTACCATGTAAAATATAGTTCCATATTAGTCACAATTATGAAAGGCTTCTTTATCTGGATGTGGATATTATTTTCCTTTGTGAGTAATTTGTACGTGTCTTGAATCATTGTGTTGCTGAGAAGAGCTGAGTCATTCATATGTGATCATCACACAATGTTGTTGATACTGTGTACAGTGTTTTCCTTGTTCTACTCATTTCACTTTGTATCAGTTTGTACAAGACTTTCCAGGGTTTTTCTGAAATATGCCTTTTCATCATTTCTTATTGTACAATAATATCCCATTATATTAATATATCACAGCCTTTTCAGTCATTCCCCAGGTGATGGGCCTCCCCTCAGTTTCCAATATTTTGCCACCAGGAAAAGAATTACTATAAATATTTTTGTACATGTAGGTCATTTCCCCTTTGTTAAGGTCTCTTTGGGATGCAGAACTAGTCATAGTATTGCTGGATCAAAGGCTATTCATAGTTTAGTTGCTTTTTAGGCACATTTCTAAATTGCTCTCCAGAATGCTTGGATCTGTTCACAAATCTTCCAAATGTGCATTAGTGTTCCAATGTTCTCACATCCTCTCCAACATTTATCATTTTCCTTTTTTGTCATATTAGCCAATCTGATAGGTGTGAGGTGGTACCTCAGGTTTGTTTTTAATTTGCATGTGCCTATTCAAAAATGATTTAGAGCACTTCTTCATATGACTGTATATAGCTTTGATTTCTTCATTTGAAAACTGATTGTTTATATCCTTTGACCATTTAGCAATTGAGGAATGGCTTGAATTTTTATAAATTTGATTCAGTTCACTATATATTTGAGAAATGAGGCCTTTGTCAGAGACACTTGTTGTAAGGATTGTTTATAAACTTCCTGCTTTCCTTCTAATCTTCATTACATTCATTTGTGCAGAAGATTTTTAATTCAATATAACCAAAATTACCTAATTTATATTTTGTAATGTTCTCCATGTCTTGTTTGGTTATTAATTCTTCCCTTCTCCATAAGTCTGACAGACTGTGCTCTTCTAATGTGCTTATGATGTCACCCTTTATGTCTAAAACATGTACACATTTTGACTTTATCTTGGTTTGTGGTATGAGATTGGTCTATACCTAGTTTGTGCCCTATTGTTTTCCTGTTTTCCCAGCACTTTTTGTCAGACAGTGAGTTATTCCCTCAAAGGATATGATCTTTGGGTTTATCAAACACCACAAAACTATGGTCATTGACTACTATATCTCATGTGCCTAATGTATTCCACTGATCCACCATTCTATTTCTTAGCAAGTACGAAATGGTTTTGAAGATTTGATTACTGCTTTCTAATACAGTTTGAGAACTGGTATTGCTTGTCTACCTTCCTTTGTATTTTTTTCATTAATTCCTTTGATATTCTTGACATTTAATTCTTCCAGATGTATTTTGTTGTTATTCTTCTAGCTCTATAAATTAGTTTTTGGTAGCTCAATTGGTATGGCACTGAATAAGTAAGTTAGATAGAACTGTCATTTTTATTACATTAACTCAGCCTATCCACAAGCAATTTATGCTTTTCCAGTTGTTTAGATCTGTCTTTATTTGTACAAAAAGTGTTTTGTAATTGTGTTTGTATAGCCCTAAATATTTTATATTGTTTACAATTAATTTCAATGGAATTTCTCTTTATCTCTTGCCACTACACTGTGTTGGTCATATGAAAATACTAATAATTCAAAAATTAAAAATTTTTAAAAGGAGAGAGAGAAAATAAAATTCATCTGATTGTATTTATCCCAGTGCTCTAGCCTGTAAGGATATTTGGTACTTAATTGTTAGCCATATCCTCCATCCTTTTGTCACTTGCAAATTTAAAGAGTGTAACATCTACGCCTTTATTCAAGGCATTGATCAAAATGTTAAATGTCACAGGGCCAAAAACATATCATTGGGGCACTTCACTGGAGACCCCCCCATCATGTTGACACTGACCCAATAACAACTACACATTCAGTTCTACTGAGCTACCAGTTCAAAACCTTTCCAATTGAATTATCACTTAATTCTACTTTTCTGTCTTTTATAAGAGTTGTATGACATTTTCTATCAAAAGCTTTGCTAATACGATTGTATATATATGACAAATAAAACTGTACACTGTCTCATCGAGGAGTAAGAGGAGGCAGGGAAGGATAGAATTTGGAACAAAACTATTTTTAAATGTTAAAACTGTTTTACGTGAAATTGGGAAGGAAAAAAATAATTTTAAAAGGCTTTGCTAAAATCCAGATAAATTATACCTATAGAACAAATTAAAAACCCCAATTTAATGCTAAATTAGAAATAATGAAAATGAAAGGAGAGATTAATAAAATCGAAATTAAGAAAACTGTTAAAGAAATAAATAAAAGTAAAGGCTGGTTTTATGGGGAAAAAATAAAATTGATATATCTTTAGTCAATTTGTAAAAAAAAAAAAAAAGAAGAAGAAAATTACCAGTATCAAAAATTTAAAGGATAAATTTACCTCCAATGAAGAAGGAATTAAAACAATGATTAGAAATTATTTTATCCCATTGTATGCCTATAAATTTGACAATCTTAGTGGAATGTATGAACATTTGCAAAAATATAAATTGCCCAGAGTAACTGAAGAGGAAATAAAACACTTAAATAACCCCATCTCTGAAAAAAGAAATGGAACAAGTAATCAATTGATTGAATAGGAAAAAATTTCCATGACCAGATGGATTTACAAGCAAATTGTATCAAACATTTAAAGAACAATTAATTCCGATATTTTATGAACTACTAGGAAAATTGGTGAAGGAATACTACTAAAATATTTTTATGACACAAAATGTGATACTAATACTTACTAAATTTGGAAGAGCCAAAACAGAGAAAAAATTTTAGATGAGTTTCCCTAATACATATAGGTGCAAAACTTTTAAATAAAATATTAGCAAAAAGATTACAGCAACTTATTACAAAAATAATACACTTTGATCAGGTAAGATTTATTCCAGAAATGCAAGGCTGGTTCAATATTTGGTAAACCATTAGTATAATCAATCATATGAAAAACAAAACTAGCAGAAACCTTTTGAGTATATCAATAGATGCAGAAAACACTTCTGACAAAATACAACACCCATTCCTATAAAAAAAAACACCAGAAAGCATAGGAATAAATGAAGTCCTGCTTAAATTAATAAGTTGCAACTATCTGAAGCCATCAGTAAGTATTATATGTAATGTGAACAAGCTAGAAGCACTTCCAATAAGATAGGGGGTAAAACAAGGACAACCACTATCACCCCTGTTATACAACTTGGTGCTAGAAATGTTAGCTCTGGCAATAATAGAAAGAAAAGAACTTGAAGGAATTAGATTAGGCAAAGAAGAGAGTAAGCTATTGCTCTTTGCAGATGATATGGTGATATACTTAGAAAATCCTAGAGAATCAAATACAAAAACTACTTGAGATAATAAATGTAGCAAAATTGCAGGATATAAAACAAACCTGCATAAATCCTCTGCATTCCTATGTATTTCTAATGAAGTCCAACAGCAAGAAATAGAAAGAGGGGTGGCTAGGTAGTGCAGTGAGTAGAGCACCAGCCTGGAGTCAGGAGGACCTGAGTTCAAATCCAGCCTCAGACACTTGACATGCTTACTAGCCATGTGACTTTGGGCAAGTCACTTAACCCCAATTGCTCTAGAAAAGAAAATAAAAGAAAGAGAAAGAGACATTCCGTTTTATATTACTTAGACATTATAAGATATTTGGGAGTCTATCTGCCAAAACACACCCAGGAACTATATGAACACAACTACAAAATGCTACTCACACATATAAAGTCAGATCTAAATAACTGGGAAAAAACACTGTTTACTCATAGTTAGGTCAAGCTAATATAAGAATAATGAAAATTTTACCTAAATTAATTTACATATTTAGTGCTATCCCAAAAAAATTGCCAAAAAATCACTTCAATGAGCTAGAAAAAATGGGAACAAAATTCATCTGGAGTAACAAAAGATCCAGAATATCAAGGGAATTAATGAAGAGAAATGCTAGGAAAGGTGGCCTAGCCATATAAGACTTTAAACTGTATTATAAAGTAGCAGTCATCAAACCTACTTGATACTGGTGAAGAAATAGAGCAGTGGATCACTGGAATAGATTAGGTATACAAGACACAGTAGTCAATGAAAATAATTATCTACTGTTTGATAAACCCAGAGACTCCAACTTCTTGGATAAGAACTCAATATTTGACAAAAACTGCTGCGAATACTGGAAAACAGCATGGCAGAAAATGAGCATAGACCAATTATCTTACACTTTATAACAAAATAAAGTTTAAATAAGTTCACAATCTAGATATAAAGGCTGATACTGTAAGCAATATGGGAGAGCAAGAAATAGTTTACCTGTCAGATTTATGGAGAGGAAAGAATTTATGACCTAGCAAGAGATAGAGAGCATTGCAAACGGCAAAATGTTTCATCTTGATTACAATAAATTGAGAAGGTTTTGTACAAACAAAGCCAAATAAACAAGATTAGGAGAGAAGCAGAAAATTGGGAAAGCATTTTTATAACTAGTATCTCTGATAAAGGACTCATTTCTAAAATATGCAGAGAAGTGAGTCAAATACATAAGAATACAAGTCATTCTTCAATTGATAAATTAAAAGGATATGAACAGGCAGTTTTCAGAGGATGAAATTAAAGATATCTTTAAGCATGAAAAAATGCCCTAAATTGCTATTGGTTAGAGAAATGCAAATCAAAACAACTCTGAGGTAGCATATTTCACCAGCCAGATTGGCTAAGATGGCAAAATAGGAAAATGCTAAATGCTGGAGAGGGTGTGGGAAAATTGGAGCACTGATAAATAGAGGGTGGAGTTGTGAACTGATCCAACCATTCTGGAGAATAATTTGAAACTATGTCCAAAGGGCTATAAAAAATGCATACCTTTTGACCCAGCAATACCACTTCTAGGACCGAATCACACAGATACCATAGAGTAGGGGAAAGGACCTGTATGTACAGAAAAATATTTATAGAAGTTATTTTTGTGCTGGCAAAGAATTGTAACTCAAGAGGATACCCATCAATTGGGGAACATCTAAACAAGTTGTGGTGTATGAATGTAATGGAACACTATTGTGCAATAAGAAAAGAGGATCAGATGAACTTCATAATATCCTGGAGAGACTTATATAAACTGATGCTGAGTGAGGGGAGCAGAAGCAGGAGAAGTTTGCAAATAATTACAGATACATCATATATGTGATGACTAGCTTTGGTATACTTGGATCCTCTCAGAAATACAAGGCTGTAAGAAAACTGCAAAGGTCACATGACAGAAATGGCTATCCACTTCCAAAGACAGAATTAGACCATCTGAATGCAGATTGAAGCAAACTACTTGCTCTCTTGTTTCTTCTTTCTCATTGTTTATTCTTTATAATTTCACTAATGTTTAATGTGAAGTTATTTGTAGAAATTTTTCTGGATTGCATGCTGCCCTAGGTGGGGAGAGGAGGAAGAGAGGGAGGGGAAGAAAATCTGTAATGCAAAAGCTTGTGAAACTGAATGTTTCAAAATAAAAGTAAATAGATAGATAGATATAGATATAGATATATACATACATATATATGTTCATATATGCACACACATACACAAAAACATGTATGTATGCATGTATACATTCATGCATGCATGTGTGTATGTATATATACACACACACAGGGCATGCTTCCCTCATCTACTAGTTTAAGAATCTTATCAAAAAAAGGAAAGATGGTTAGTCTGGCATGACTTGCCCTTGATGAAGTAATGTTGGCTCTTTCTAATCACTATTTCCTAGTCTAGATAGTCACCAATCACCTCTTTAGTTATTTCTTTAAATTTTTATTTTCAATTCTGGATTCTCTCCCTCCCCTATCAATTGAGAAAGCAAGAAATATGATAGCCATTGTGCATATGAAGTCATGAAAAAGAAAATTTCTATATAAAACATGTTCTGAAAAAAATGCAAGAAAAAAAGAAAGTTAAAAATTTATGCTTTGGTTTGTAATCAAAATTCACCAGTTATTTTTGTGGAGGCAGAGAGTATTTTTCATCATGAGTCTTTTAGAGCTGCCATGGATCATTATACTGGTCAGAGAAGTTAAGAACTTCACCACTGACTGCTGTTATAATATTGCTATCACTGGGTATGATGTTTCCTAATTCTGCTCACTTCACTTTGCATCAGCTCATATAAGACTTCCCAGGTTATTTTGAAAACATCTACTTCATCATTTCTTTTTATTTTGTTAATATATTTTATTTTAAAATTTTGTAACAAGC
>JAQQSW010021309.1:0-10685 GCA_028646575.1 Pseudocheirus occidentalis
TGTTCAGGATCCAAAAAGAAAAACAAATAAATTGAACCCACCCCCCCAAATCAGGAATACAAATTCAAGGGTTCTAAAAGGAGAAAAGGTCTATGGTTCCAGTATCAAAATTTCCATATTGGGTGAATGACAGAATTATCCTATACAAGGAGGATTCCTATTTGTCCCATGTTGTATATTGAATTTTTTAAGATAAGCTTTCCTTTAATTCCCTTCTGCCACAATATCCATGGCACCATTATCTTCCTTAAAAATGAAATCCAAAAGCAATCTTTCAGATCTCTTTTAGTTTTAATCCATCCCTTTTCTACCAGGCAGGACTATACTCATAGTACCACAGAATTTAGAGCTATGAGAGATCTTAGAAATCCTCCAAAGCAACCCCATTTATTTTGTACGGTAGCAGAGGCCCAGAGGGGTATTATGATATGCCAAAGATCACAGAAATAGTAAGCGGTACTTACTGTTTGCAGTGGAGGGTGGGGGTGGGATATCTGCCCCTCACTCAGATATTTGGAAGTCTTCTGCATAGAGAGGATAATTGAAGAAATGGCTTGAGATCACAAAGGTGCCAGAACTATATCTTCAAACTTAGTGTCCTTTCCTCTATACCAAACTCCCCTGTGCCTTCTTGAATCATTACTATTTTCACTTAACCACTTAATTGGTGTTCTAAATAAATACATAATTCTTTTAAAAAATTTTTTTGTTTTAGTTTTCAGCATTGGTTTCCACAAGATTTTAAGTTACACATTTTCTCCCTATCTTTCCCCTACACCTCCACCCCCAAATAGACAGCCTACTGAATACACCTTCTCCCTTTCTGCTCTCTCTTATATCCTCCCCCATACCCTCTCTAACTTTCTAGTAGGGCAAGATGGATGTCTCCACCCCAGTGCCTGTATATCTTATATTCAGTTACATGTAAAAAACAATTTATTTTTTAACATTTGTTTTTAAAACTTTGATTTCCAGATTCTTTTCCTTCTTCCCCCCTCACTCACCCCCACTGGGAAGATAAGTAATTCAATAGAGGTTGTACATGTTTAGTTATGCAAAATGTTTCCATAGTAGGTATATTGTGAAAGACTAACTATATTTCCCTCCATCCTATCCCAACTCCGCTTATTGTTTTCTACTTTGACCCTGTCCCTTTTCAAAAGTGTGTGCTTCTAACTACCCTCTCCCCCAATTAGCCCTCCCTTATAACATCTCCCCTCTTCTCCCCCTCCCCCCTACTTTCCTGTAAGGTAAGATACCCAAATGAGTGTGTATGTTATTCCCTCCATAAGCCAAATTCAACAAGAGTAAAGTTGATCCATTTCCTTTCACCTTCCTGTTCTTTCCCACCACTGTAATAGTTTTTTCTTGCCTCTTTTATATAATTTACCCTATTCTATCCCTCCCTTTCTCCTTCTCTCATATTTCTCTCTTAACTCTTAATTTTTAGACATCATCCCTTCTATTCAAATGATCCTGTGCCCTCTATGTATACAAATATACACATATATACACACATTCACATATGTATTTATACACATATATACTCTCCTATATAAACATATATATGTATGTATACATATCTATATCTATATCTATCTATATATGTGTGTGTGTGAGTGTGTGTGTGTATTCTCTTCAGCTATCCTCATACCAAGAAAAATCTGAGTTACAATTATCATTTTTCCATGTAGGAATATAAATAGTTCAACTTTGATAGGTTCCTTATGATTTCTTTTCCCTCTTTACCTTCTTATCCTTCTCTTGCTTCTTATATTTGAAAGTCAAATTTTCTATTCAGCTCTGGATTTTCATCAAGAATGTTTCATCAAGAAAGTCCTGTATTATATTGAATGACTTTATTTTCCCCTGAAGCATTTTACTCAGTTAGGTGTAACTGGGTAGGTGATTCTTGGTTTTAATCCTAGCTCCTTTGACCTCCACAATATCATATTCCAAGCCCTTCAGTCCCTTAGTGTAGAAGCTGTTAGATCACGTGTTATTCTGATTGTGTTTCCACAGTACCCAAATTGCTTCTGCCTGGCTGTTTGTAATATTTTTTCCTTGACCTGGGAACTCTGGAATTTGACTATGATAGTCCTAGGTGTTTTCTTTTTGGGACCTTTTTCAAGAGGTAATTAGTGAATTCTTTTAATTTTTATTTTGCCTTCTAGTTCTAGAATATTAGGGCAATTTTCCTTGAGAATTTCTTGAAGGATGATTGCTAGGCTCTTTTTTTTGGACATGTCTTTCAGGTAGTTCAATAATTTTTTAATTATCTCTCCTGGATCTATTTTCCAGGACAGTTGTTTTTCCAATGAGAAATTTCATATTACCTTCTATTTTTTCATTTCTTTGGATCTGTTTTATAATATCTTGATTTCTCATAATGTCATTAGCTTTCAATTGCTCCAATCTAATTTTGAAGGAATTATTCTCTTCAATGAGTTTTTGAAATTCCTTTTCCACCTAGGCAATTCAAATTTTTAAGGCATTCTTCTCCTCATTGGCTTTTTGTTCTTCTTTTGCCATTTGAATTAATCTATTTTTTAAGGTGTTAGTTTCTTCAGTGTATTTTTGGGTCTCCTTTAGCAGACTGTTGACTCACTTTTCATGAGTTTCTTGCATCGTTCTCATTTCTCTTCCCCATTTTTCCTTTACTTATCTTACTTAATTTCCAAAATCCTTTCCTAGTTCCTCCATGGCTTGTAACCAATTCATATTTTTCTTGGAAGCTTTTGATGGAGGAGTTTTGCCTTTGTTGACTTCTTTTGGTTCCATATTTTGACCCTTTTTGTCCCCAAAAAAGGATTCTATGGATTGTGCTTCCTCTGCTTGCTCATATTGCCAGTCAATTACTTGACGTTTGAACTCTTTGCCATGGCAGAACTCCCCATGCAGAGTGGAGAGCTTTGCACCAAATCACAGGGGTTATTCATATGTTGTCAGAGGTCTCAGGAGGGCAACCTCCCTCCAGCCACCAAAAGCTCTGGCACAGTGGCCACATACCCCAAGACCACCACCTAGGACTGTATTCCAGATCCAAGCAGATCAAAGTAAGAATGATTACCCTCTGAATGGTCACCTGGTCCCTGTATGATCTGCAGTCCATGAGTTCCAGAGGCAGTCATGAAGCAGGAGTTGCAGCCACTGCACCTCTGCCACCTCTTGCCCTGGAGACAGGGGCCAGACCATGCTCCTCCATCACCCAGTTCCAACAGAGTTCCCCACTGACCTTTTTACTTTCTTTTTTGGTGTTTATGGGTTGAGATGTCTGGAAATGCCACAGTTGCTGGTGATTAACCTCCTGAAGTCTGCTCCAGCCAGTCTGGACAGCTGCTCGGTGCTGCCCTGTGCTTGGCGTAGCTCATGTGGGACTGTGCTCAGCTCCCAGTCTGGTGCAATAGACCTTTCCTGTCGGCCTGCCAGGCTGCATTCAGCAGGAGACTTGTTTCTCTCAGTCACTTCGTGGGTTCTGTACCTTCAAAATTTGTTTAGAATCATATTTTACAGGTATTGGAGGTGGTTGTGGCTAGAGCTCATGGAATTTCTTGCTTCTACTCTGCCATCTTGTCTCTGTCTCCTAAATCCATATTTCTTTATCACAAATCTGCTTTGTAATCTGGGGGTCTCAATTTTTAAAGAAAGAAAAGGTACACATATTTATTAGGTGCCCACTATATACCGGGCACTGTGCTAAATGCTTTAGAAATGAGATTTCATTTGATCTTCACAACAATCCTGTGAGGTCAGTGATATTATTATCCTAATTTTATGGTTTAAAAGAGCTAGACAGAAGTTAAGTAAAATGCTCAGAGACACAGAGCTTGTAAGTTTCTGAGGAAAGATTTGAACTCCAGGATGCCCAGGACCTTATTCACTGTACCTACCACCTACTTGCCTTTTTAAAGAAAAAAAAATATATATATATGTATGTATGTATATGTATGCATGTACATCCATGTATATAGATATATGTATACATGTGTGTGTATTCAATGATCAGAGTGTTTAACAAGTAAAAGGTAGTGGCTAAGATAGTAGAAGAAGAATAAAGGAAACATAAGGACAAAAATAAACAAATGAAAAGAGCAGAAAAAGGAGATAACTTAAGTGAAAGAAAAATGAAAAATGAATAGGAAAAACGAGGGGGTTTGGAGATCAAATGGAGCCAACATCCACAAGTCAAGTCTAGTGCATAAAAAAACAAGGGCATTTCCTAGAATTATGAGACAGAGGAATCAGACAGAAGTAATCAAGTCCATAAGCATTCACAGAAGTCACGGTCACCATGTAATCATACAGAGTGAAGTCAGCTGCTCCACAGAGACAGCCTCAGCAGAGCTGCAGGTACAACACAGAGAATCACCAGACAGGTGACAGATGGAATGTATTTTCATCATCTATTACTACCACCCAGCTTGATATTTTTTCTTTTTTTTCTAATTAAAGGGGCCATGCTTTGACTCACTTCTTAAAGAGGCCTATTCACTGAATGTGCATTACTTCACTCTAAGTGAGTACCTGAAAAGACTTTAGCCTAAAAGGGCCTGTGTTACCCATTACATCCTGAGTCATCTTCAGTCATCCTGATGAATATCTGATCGCTGGATCCAGATGGCTCTGGAGGAGAAAGTGAGGCTGGTGACCTCACTCAAATCAAAGTCAACTGCAAGTCATGTCATCATTTCCTTGATGCCATGGTCCTTTTCAAAAAGAGACACATATCACTTCTATAGGAGGCAGTGAGCCTGAGCCTACAAGTGGGAATGTGTGTTACTGGTGATTTTCTGAGAAAAAAAAATACAGAATGAAGATTCTGGAACAATTCATATGCAAGAGAGTAGAACTTTAGGAATTACCCTCTGTGATGTTTTAGATTCTGTTGCTCTACCAGCTTTTAGTGTGTCTGAGTCTCATTGAAATATAAGCCCCTTGAGGGCAGGCTAACTTGTTTACTTATTTTTGTATCCCTGAGCTTTCCACAAAGTCTGGATCAGAGTAAGAGCTTAATACATTGTCCTACTCTCACACTCATTCTTTCTGTCTCTCTGTCTCTCTGTCTCTGTCTATCTTTGTCTACATGTCCATCTCTGTCTCCATTCTGTTTTCTCTTCCCCTGCTCCTTCTCCCCACCTAGACTCTCTCTCTCTCTCTCTCTCTCTCTCTCTCTCTCTCTCTCTCTGTCTCTGTCTCTTTTTTCTCTTTCTGCCTGTCTCCCTCTCTCTCTCATTGTCTATGTCTCCCTCTCTCTGTCTCTGCCTTTTTCCCTCCCTCTCTCCCTCCCTCCCCCCCTCTCTCCCAGACCATCCCTGACTCCACTCTCAATGGGTTTAAGGCAAAGAAGAGTCTCCACAGGTAAAAGCAGTTATATGCTGCCACTGCAGATAGAAGAAAACAATGAAGAAAAAAAATAGCATTTTACTTGCATGTCACAGTACTTGATAGAGAGTAATGTTGTTTGTGACAGATATCCTTAGAATATGGAAAGAAAAGCATTTCACTCACAGCTTTGTTGTTTTTTACTAGTATTTAGGGAAATTAAAAGGCGAAGGGTGGTGGAAATGTTATAAGTTTAATTAGGTACTTCATTCTCCTCAATGTGCAAGGAATTAATGTTGCATCAGTAACAAGATTATATGTTCAATTCTAACTTGTATTGACCTAAAAGCAACCTACCTGAGTTATAATTCTTTCTGTCTCCTATATACAACTTCACTTGTTTTGGTTCATTAATCAGAACCACCTGGTAACACAAAAGAAATTGGACAATTAAAGAAATGTGAGAGCCTTATATGCATTAGGACAAGAAAATCTGATACCTAAAGAGTGCCTACCAATCTGCAAGTCTGCTAAGGGAATGAGAATCAGGACAAGCAAGAGTCAATTAGAAAGTTCTTTATCATTTATCATTACCACCTGTCATCATAAAACTAGGATCCCATTTTTGCAGCATGAGAGAAATCATGCCAGGTATCATTAGCTGACCAATCTAATGAAAATAGTACTTGTAACCATATATACATATTAATACATATGTCTATATGCATGCATGGATGCTAAATAAATATGCACTTATGTATATAATGGCATAAATGTGTGAATAATGAAGATTATTTTAGTATGAATGTTAGCATAATAATAACCAGAATATATGGATTAATGTAGTATTTACACAAACACACAGATGCTGTCAGTTCTTTCAAATATCCTTGTATGCATACTACAAAACATACCAACAAGATACCATGAAAGAAAACATTTTTCTCGGTGACTCACGTTTACAAATCATGATTTCTCCTCAGAGAGTATCCTCAAATATCAAGTTAATGGTTTACTAAGTGGCGATCTAAGCACTATGTTTTCACAGTCAATGTCCAAAAAGGGAGCGAAGTAGGTGTGTGTTACAAATTCAGTAGCTCTGTCTCAGAATGAGTCACTTTCACTGGGCCTCAGATGTCCTACTTCTGTAAAATGGTTGGGGGCTGGGGCAGGAGGGGTGGCAGAAACCAAATTCCTTCCAATTCTAATAATCAACATTAGGTAAGCAATAAAAACTGGGCATAAACAAAAGGGAAAAAAAATAGATTATATCCAGTGACCTTTGTAAACGATGCCTTGCAAGATTCTGTGAGGAATTTAGCTAATAAGTTAAACCTTTTCCAATGTACAAAATCATTCTTTTTCATTTAATGTACTTTTTCATAAAATCATATTTCAATGAAATGCCACCAGAAAAGATTGTATTTGTTTCAAAACTCTAAATCAAATTGGGCTTTCAATTATCATACATGGGACTAATAGCTTCTATAGTTTCTTTTCATTCATCATTACTACCACTCATCACAAAAGTAGCTTACAATTTTTGTAGCATGAGAGAAATCATGTCAGGTGTTATTAACTGGTGATTCTAATGAAAATGAGACTTTTAACCACATACACATATTAATATATACATCCATATGCATGCATGTATATTAAATAAATATATGCATATGTACATGCATATAGCTATAATCTAAAAAGATGTATATTTGGATTAGGAGGGATCAGCTGTTATTATCATGCTTCTCCCCCAATTTCCTTCTACTTATTGTGCACATGTATTTCATATGTGCTTATATATTAATATATACATGTACATATTTATGTGTATGTTATTTATATGCATGTATTTCTATATGTATATATTATTTTCCATAATAAAATCTAGCAGGAATCATTTCATTTTTCCCTTTGTTCACCTAGTTCACCTACCTATATAAATAGGTCTTCAATGAATGCTCGTTGATTGATCAATCATACCATCTAATCCACAGCTTTTCTCTTGCTATGATCTTTTTTGGCCATCTACAATAGCCTATGGATCCATTCTCATAAAATTTTTGTACATAAATAAAATTGTTTTTGTACAGTCATTTTTCAGTTATATCCAACTCTTCATTTGAGGTTTTCTTAGGAAAGACACTAGAGTGGTTTGTCATCCTTCTCTAGCCCTTTTCAGAGATGAGGAAACTGAGGCAAACAGGGTTAAGCAATTTGCCCAGAGTCACACAGCTAGTAAGTGTCTGAGGCCAGATTTGAATTCAAGAAGATGAGTCTTTCTGACTCCAGGCCCAGGACTCTATTCACTGTACCACCTAGCTGCCCCAATAAATAAAATATTAGAATGAATAAGGAAACCAATTATTTCTGTATGGACTCCAGAGTAAGAATCCCTAATATAGTCCAACTCCCCTACTCTATTGAGGAGAAAGCTAGAAACAGTATGATTTGCTCAGTTTCATACAAGCCAACAAGTAGTAGAAATGGTATTAAACCCCATGACTTCTAACTGCAAATCCAACACACTTTCGACTGTAGTATCTTGTCATTACAATCAGCCTACAGAGAAGAATGTCCCTCCATCTCCTTTCCTCCTTTAAGAAAAATAATTTAGTTTTTCCAACTAGCAACTGACAATGGAAACCTCCACACAAGGTCAAAGCTAATATCTCCTTCCCCGTTAACATTAGGCTTGTATCTCCATACTTTTTAATGTTTTGTTGTTGAAGTTTCAATTATACCTCAAAGCTCAGGCATGAAAAATAAAGGTATTATTTTCCCCAGTTCTTTCTTTTCTTTATCCTTATTTATTTGGCCTAGTGTACTGTGCTTCTGCCATCTGAGCTTGTAATTCTCCTTACTAAGCACAGCAGCTCTTGCCTAGGTTATGTAAAGGCCAACTTCCAACTGCACATCTAAGCATCTGCATTCAAATTTGAATCGTAATGCTTTTATCCATACTAAATTCCTTATGTAGCTATTCTAACTACTCATCAATGTAACCAATTTCAATCAATTCTCAACACTCCTCTCTTGAATACTCTAATTCTGACTCAGAACACCATCAACAAGTGATTAAACCAGCCAATTTGGTAGTCAGAGATAAGCATTTGAAGTTCAGACTTTCCGTTAGCACAGCTGTGGAAATATCCTATATAAACAAGGTCACACAAGACTCAAACTTTTCTGCCAATACACAGAGCCACAGCAAATACCGTACATGAGGCATCTCATTGCTGGCTCCTTTCCAACCAAGTGATGAAATCCGTTTATCAAAATCACTGTCAGGTAAATTTTTTGCAAGACCTTGACCCGGTTGTTCCTTAAACTATAGGAGATGGAACACTTTGTAATATGTTTCCAAATTGAAAGTCACTTATCCTCTTAACAGCCCCAAGAAGGTTTATGAACCAAATGCATGCTAAAAAATATTTTGAAAAGATCCAGTTAAAGCCTAGATGGAAAGCTTCAATGCAGTGGATTGTGGTATATTCCCAATTCTATTGGAAATGGGTTTTGAGAATTAGAAGTTCATAGTCCTATTTACTCAGGGAAAGGGGGGAAAAAGCAAAGCTAAACATCCTGGAAATGGTATGTAGTAAAAATCTAGGATTTCATCCAACTATTGCTTGGAAATGAAAATTCCCTAATGGGAAAAGGTCTTTGAAATGGGACATCTGGGTTTTACTAAGTGGGTAATTAAAAGTTTGAAATCTTGCCTGGAAAATGGGACAAAGGCTCAAATTACCAAGATAGGTGAGACATTCCCCACTGCCTTTATCATAGGAATGGCCAGGGTCCAGATCCTAATAAAACAATGCATCTTAGGTGAGGGGAGTGTGAAACCACCCAGGGACAAAGGTGACTGTGGTATCTGATTTCCCTGTATATATCTCAGAAAACCTTCTAGTCTACCCTCAGCTAAGGAAACATCCCTGTGTCTCTAGTCAGACAAAGTGGATAATGCCCTGCAAAGTCACTCTCTTCCTGAAAGGCTATGTGATTGTTAATGACCATAGGAGATCAAGACTTGAGATACCTTGTGGAGTTACCTGACATCACCTCAGAAGGAAAAAGCATCAGTTACTATGCACTACTGTCACCTCCTAAAGCCTAGAGGTGAACTTGGGAGAGACCACCCCCATTCAAGTACTGACATGTTAACTCTATTTCATTCTAAGAATCAACAAGATTACAGGATAAAATAATGAGCCTGGATGGGAAGCAAGTTAAATAAACAGAGACATCTGGGAAGGATAACAGGCTTTTCCAAACTAGCTTATACATGATCCCTCCCCATATGATATAACCCACTTAATCTTTCTGAGACATCACTATATTGTTTTAAGAGTCTTGCTTACAACTAAAGGAACCTGGAGATTAGTGACAGCAGATCTAGGCTAAGACTTGGGAGACACTGTCATCTATGCGCTGAGGTTTCAGGATTTGCCTGACAGTAAGACCATTATTTTCAGCAGGCTATGCAATGCATTAGGGTAACTTGTGACATCATCTGGCATGTGTTACTAATATCTTCATCGTCTTAGCAGAAACAATGTCCTGGGAACACATGGAGAATAGAAAGCTTTAGGGGCTGCTATCAGAGAGGGGTTTTAGGGAATATCCCTCTCTTCACACAATTCTACAAACCAGGAGGGAAGTGTAAAGTATAATATTGTAGTAGAAATGTGAGCATTGTGCCATGCTAAGAAAATGTTTAGTTAGTTAGTAAGTGTAAATTACTTTAATTTGGCACAAAAGGAAGACTTCCTGAGGCTATGAGCTAATGCACAGTACATCAGTGCCTCATAATTAGAATGCAGAAATGCTCAGCACTGTTCCTTGTGTTGGAAATCTCTTACAAAGATATTTTTGACCACCAAAGTCTATTTTTGTTGCAAAGAACATTTGAAAGAACAGCTGGGTTAGTCTCTTTCCATCATAAACAAAATGGAGACTATATAACCTAATGGCTAGATCAGAGAACAAGAATGCAAAAATCTCAAGTCATTCCTGTCTGTACCAATGACAGGAACACGTAGGCCATTTTTCAGTTTCTGTTGTTACTTGCCTCCTGAAATTACTCTCCCTTTTCAAATTATTTTATATTACTAAGTAGATGCTTTGTATTTGCTGTCTTTTGTCTATAGTCTGTCTTCATTCTCCATTCCCCCCTACCCTGCACACAAAGTAGAATGTATGCTCCTTGAAGGCATGGTCTATTTTTCTTAAATGTATTTCTATGCTCTGCCCATAGCATATTGACTGCCATATAGCAGGCATTTAATAAATGCCTGTTTAAATTTTCTTTCTTTCTTTCTTTCTTTCTTTCTTTCTTTCTTTCTTTCTTTCTTTCTTTC
>JAQQSW010021310.1:0-10685 GCA_028646575.1 Pseudocheirus occidentalis
GTGTTCCTCTTCCAGTACCTAGAAGCTGACTGAAACATGAACAGGATGGGACTTTGTTTGTTTGTGGCCTGGCTGATCCTTGAGTTCCAGGCAAGAGAAATGGTAAATAGTTTGAAGTGTGCCAAACTCTATGAACTTCAGTGTGTGCCAGGGATTGCCCTGAGGACTAGACAAGGACCTGGGAGCTGTTTATCTCTGAGGACTGGACAAGAGCCTGGCAGCTGGCAGCTCCTGAATCTAGGTGATTGTTTGGCAGATTCAGGAGGGAACTGGGACCAGGGAAGAGGATTCAGGGAATCAGAGAGACCACCTGGAGTCAAAATCAAGAAAAGGCCTCCCCTTGGACTGAACTGAGGTTTGTTGGAAATCAAGGTGTGGAAAGTGTGTGTGGTTTTCTAAGGATTGTATTGGAAACTAAAGTTAATGGTTACACCATGAGTGGAAGATCAGAATATTGTAAATTGTTTATTGAATCTTTAAGTGAGAAGGGTTTTCCCTTTAGGGAAACTAGGTGATTCTTTTTTTTTGATTGATTGAATCTTTCTTTTGTTAATTGATTGATTGAAACTTTAAGTGTTAAGCTGGTTTCCCCATCAGGGAAACCAGGTGATTCTACTTTTGTTCCTTGTTCTAAATATTGTAACTTTCTGTAATAAGAAATATTGTGACTTTCTGTAATAAGATACAATACTGAATGTATTATACTGTGAATATTGTACTGAATCTTGTTTTGTAATGTATTTACTACTGTGTAATCAGAATCTTAAAAGCTGTTCACAGTAGTATTCTTTTGGGAATCTACTGTTGGTTGGCTTTACAGCCTTCAGTGGGAGAGTTGTTTCTCTTTGTCCCTTTGTGGGTTCTGTATCTCTAAAATTTGTTAGAGTCATTTTTTAGAAGTACTAGAGGTGGTTGGAGTGGGAACTTAAGCAAGTTTCTGCTTTTACTCCACCATCTTGCTTTGCTCCTGATGTTTCCAAAATAGTAACCATTTAGGTAATGTTAAGTTGAGGTCACTTAGGACAGTGCTGGATCCTGAGTATATGTTAGAATGGAATGAGCTGTCATGTTACCTGGGAGAAGAAGATTCATGGAGCATATGTTAGCCATTTTTAAGTCTTTTCATATAGAGGAGAGATTAGAGTTTCCCATTTGTCCCAAGACAGGAGAATGCAGAGCAATTAATAGTATTGAAGAGGTAAATTTATGTTTCTTATCCACAAAAGCTCCTAGTAAACAGAGCTTTTCAAAAGCTAAATGTGCTTTCAAGAGGGGGGCTGAGAATTCTTCCCTCTCAAGATACATTCAAACAAGGCTAGATGATTATTTGCATTTATATTGTATTAGCTATGTCATTGTGCCTATGTGTTACATTTATGGTCTATGAGGTACCTTCCAAATCTTCAAACCTGAGATTCCATTATATGAGCAACTTTGCCTTCATATTCAGGAAATTTGACTCTATTCCCCAAATTTCCAACCCCTTGAACACTTGTATAATGATGATTTTATCATTTTTGTAAGACTACCATCTGCAAGAATTTTAGGAACAAAATATTTGTAAAGTTATAATTATGAAAAAAAATGAGATTATAGTCAGTAAAGCATCAGCAAATGAATATTGAATACAGCCACATGAAGATGTGAGTCAACCATTCTGACAATTGGGAGAAGGAGAAACATGGGTGTAGAGTAAAAGATGAAACAAAGATGAAAAGAAAATGATGTATTTTTATTTTTATTACATATTTCAGGGTTACTTCCCAATCCTTCACTTTGCTTGTTAATTAAGACACTCTCTAAAAGAGGATCTATTATGCCTTGTCTAAATTTGGTTACATAGTTGGATCTATAATTGGTTACCATAGTAAAAAAAATCCTTTGTAAGATGTTAAATAATAAAAATGCCTGGAGTAGATAAATACAATCAAAATAATGTATGCCAGGTCAGAATCATTGACAGAATTTTTTCTCTTCCTTCACCAATAAAACATCATTCAGTCTTTATCTTTATATAGATATGGATGTATGTATGTATGTGTATTTTTCTATTTACACTGTGTTTGTTACTTGCTTTTTTGTTTTTCCCTCAGCATGAAAATAAAATTCCAACTCACACATGTTTTTTCCTAGAGTTCCTTTTGTTGTTTTAAATCCTGAGAAGTGTAAAATCATTTCTTTTCCAAGAAGTGATTTTATTTGTAAGAAGACATGGCTTGTGAAACATGTATTACATGTTGTCAAACCAATAACATGGTGTTTCTAAGTGGTAAATCAATCAGGTGTCTCTTAGGGCCAGCTTAGACTTGCCAGGTTTAAATAGGGGAAAGAAACTCATCAGTATTTGAAATACTGGTTATTTTTTCCTCTCCTTCCAGTAGAAAGAGTAAATACAGTGCACAAAAACAAATAAAACACAGAACAAAAATAATACTTTAAACTGGTAGCATAGAAGTTAAAGTATTTTTGAAAAATTCAAAGCCTGTTCTCAAACTTTCTTTGGGTTGTAGCTGATATATTTGGTAAATATGTTAAAGATCAGTTGAGTAAATGAGTATTTATACTCACTTTTATATTCATTAAACCATACACTATATATTCTCGTGATGGGCAGCAAAATATGTATCTTCTAATTAAGTTTAATTGAGCTGTCACTCAGCACCAATTGCTGCCATCATTGTAACTTGGTCTAAAAGGATCTTTTTCTCCTGTTCTGTGTTATTCCATTAAACAGAGATGTGGAATTAGTATTCATTCCCTTTGAAAAGTAGAAATCTGTAGGTTCCTCATTTTCCAAATTTGCTGAAGAAAAAAATGCAAAATATTATCAAAAAGATTACAGCAACTTATCACAAGAATAATAGACTTTGATTAGGTAGGATTCACTCCAGGAATGCAGGGCTGGTTCAAAATTAGGGGAACTTTTAGCATAGTTGATCATATCAGCAACAAAACTAACAGAAACTATATGATTATCTCAATATAAACAGAAAACCTTTCACAAAATACAATATCCAGTCCTGTTAAAAGCACAGGAGAGCATAGGGATAAATTGAGTCTTTTTTAAAATTATAAGGAGCATCTTCCTAAAACATTCAGAAAGCATTATAAGTAATGGGCATAAGCTAGATGCATTTCCACTAAGATCAGGGGTGAAACAATAATGCCCATTATTACCAGTGTTATTCAACATGGTACTAGAAGTGTTAGCTTTAGCAATAAGAGCAGAAAAAAGGAATTAGAATAGGCAAAGAAGAAATTAAATTATCACTCTTTGAACATGCTATGATGTTATAATTAGAGAATCAAAAAAGAAATACTTGAAATAATAGACATCGTTAGAAAAATTGGACGATATAAAATAAACCCATATAAATTATTGACTATATTATATATTGACTATATTACTAACAAAGCCCCATACATTGCAAGAGATAGAAAGCAAAATTCAATTTAAAGTTACTGTAAACATTATTAAATATTTGGGAGTCTATGTACCAAAAACAAATCAAGGAAGTATATGAACAAAATTACAAAACTCTTTTCACACAAATAGATCTAAATAATAGGAAAAACATCAGTTGTTCATGGGTAGAACAAAATAATATAATAAAAAATTTCAGTTCTACATAAATTCACTTACTCATGGCCATACAAATAAAAAAAGAGGGGTATATCAGTGGAGTAAATTGGGTACAAAAGACAATCGTAATAGTAATCGACTGTTTAATAAGACCAAAAAGCCCAGCTTTGGGGACAAGAACTCATTGTCTGACAAAAACTGATGAGAAAACTGGAAAATGGTATGGCAGAGACTGGACATAGATCAGTGTCTGACACCATATACCAAAATAAAGCATAAATGGGTAAATTATGTAAGTATAAAGAGTGATACTATAAACAAATTAAGTGAGCAAGGGACAATTTATATGTCAGATTTGTAGAAGATGGAAGCATATATAACCAAACAAGAGATAGGCAACATTATAAAATGCAAAATGGATAATTTTGATCACAACAAATTGAAAAGTTTTCATACAAAGAAAGACAATGCAACCAAGATTAGGATGGAAGCAGAGAACTGGGAAAGTATTTTTACAACTAGCATTTCTGATCAAAACCTCATCCCTAAGATATATAGAGAGCTGAGACAAATTTTCAAAAGTTCAAGTCATTCCACAATTGATAAATGCTCAAAGGATATAAACATGCAGTTTTCAGAGGAAGAAATAAGTGATCTATATTCATATGAAAAATGCTCTGAATCATTGATTATAGAGATGTAAATCAAAACATCTCTCAGGTACCACATCAAACCTATCAGATTGGCTAACATGACAAAATAGGGAAGTTAAACATGTTAGAGAAGGTGCGGGAAAATTGGAACATTAATTCATTGCTAGTGGAGTTGCCAGTTGATTCAAGCATTTTGGAGAGCACTATGGCCAAAGGGCTATAAAATATGCATACCCTTCGACCAAGCAATACAACTTTTAGGATTGTATATCACATAGATCATAAAAATGAGAAAAGGAGCCACATATACAAAAATATTTATAGCAGTTCTTTTAGTGGTGGTCAAGAGCTTCAAATTGAGGGGACGTCCATCTATTGAGAAATGAGTGAGCAAGTTGTGGCGTATGAGTGTGATGAAATACTATTGTGTTATAAGAAATGATGAAAGAAATAAGAAAAAAAATGAACACTTCAGAGAAACCTAGAAAGACTTATATGAAATGATGCTGAATGAGTGGAGTAGAACCAGGAGAACATTATTCACAGAAACAGCCACAGTATGCAATGACCAATTTCAACGGACTCAACATTTCTCAGCAACTCAAGGAACCAAAACAGTTACAAAGAACTCAGGACGGAAAATGCCATCCACATCCAGAGAAAGAACTATGGAGTCTGAATAGCAAGCAAAGCAGACTTTTCTCTCCTTTTTTTCTTCTTCTTCTTGGTTTCTCCACTTTATTATGACTCTTCTATTTAATATAACTAATGTGACAATGTGTTTAATAGGAATTATCATAAAGCTCATTACCTGACATTTTGGGAAAAGAGGGAGGCAGGGAGGGGAAAATAATTTAAGACTTATGGGAAATGAATGTTGAAAACTAAATAAATTGGGGGAAAACTTTTTAAGGTATAAGTTTTCTTCCATGGATCCATCATGAAATTCATTTGAGTATCCTCTCAATCTGTGTAGATCGCTACTCTGTCATACCTTTTTATTCTACATGATTCTTATTGAAGTCTTTCCTGAGATCATCTCCGGAAAACTTATCCAATCCATAAAACATAATTCTATATGTATTTCAACATACTATATACAGAGTATGAAATAGCAGTGAGAGTGTTGGTTTTGGATCAGTTTTGAATTTTTAAAATGGCTCTTCCCATACCTAGGCAAATGACTGACATCTGTATGCAGAAAACGACTTTATACATCTTATTTAGAGTGAATGAAATCGATTGGTCGAAGTCTCCCTTCTGGGAGTTTTCAGTAAAGGTATATCCTCCATCAACAAAGATCCTAACATATCTATGAATTCTTGGCTACTACAATCTCATCCCCTCCCTTTTTATCATAAATTCATTTAGAGGATTTATTGGATTACTGAAATCCTACCCCATGGTCTTGTAAGAGGAAGCAACTTATCTTTTTCTTATCTTTGATGCACGAATGCCTCATATTGATTCCTGGTGAAGCATGACCTCTATACACTCATACAGAACTTCTTTCATGTAAGTCATCATCAGTCCCTGGTTATATACCCTATACATTAATTGAATCTGGCTTTTCATTTTAGCTTGACTTGAATTTGTGGAGAATGTTCAACATGGTTTGAATGCACTCTCCACCTCTTAGGATTTTTTTTTTGCTTGTTTCAATGCTTGTTTCAGGCACCACTTTCTACAAGAAACCTTTTCAAATCCTTTAGTTATCATTTCTCTGTCAATCAGATCATATTTAATAATCTCTTTATATTCAGTATTTTTCTAATGATATCCATTTACATGTTATCTTCTCATGGTAAACATACTTTCCTTTAGGACATGTTGTTTTATTTTCTTTTTCTTATATAACCAGTGCCTAGCATAGTTCCTTTCTCAGAGCTGACACTTCATAAATGTCCTTAGGCATAGTGGTGGTAGTTGATTTCCACTCATTTTGTTTTCCTAGTTGTATGTTTGGTCCAATCTTTTTGAAATGCTTATTTTTTTTTCAATTTGGAGGCTTCATAATGTTATAGAGTCCAGTGCAATTTGTGCTATGTCATGAACGAATATAAGCATTTGGAAATCCTTTTCATCAATATGGAATCCTTCTTTTGTTTGGACACTTTCCAAGATGACTTCCTTTTCAGCAAAATATCATGTATCAATAGCACATTGTTGAACAAAGTGGAACCTAGACTAGAAATTTGCTCAAGTTTTTTCACAAACACAAATTAGACATCTTGTCTGAGGAAAACCTTGAAAGGCTCACTTCCCCCTAAAATCTAATGAAAAAAGGAAACCAGTTCTATCACCTACATTTCTGATTCCATTGTGTTGCTTTTTGATCACAAATATTTTCTGCTGTAGAAAATCATCTAGGATAGTGCTTTTTTTCATTTAAGATACCCTTCCTCACAAATAGAGAATTCTAGTAAAAGTTTTATAGAAATTGGAAATGTTTTTATAGATATGAGTCAATGTAATTTATAGATATTTTACCTTTAGTTCTCTAAAGAATGTAAATAGAATTAATGTCTTTACTTTTATTCATTTCCCACTTTTCTGAGTCAATAGCATATTTGAGAAGGTCATTTTGAAATGAGTTTATTCACATCTGATATTCTCTTATCATCTTTATTTTGCCTTCTTAGTATGGTGTTTGTTTTGACCTTTGCTCTGACCATTTGATGATCTGATTGTACATGGATAATTCTAACTTGATTGCTATGCTATGTAATGTCCATTAAAATATAGTACTTCAGAAAATTATGTCATCCTTTACAGAGCTTGCCTTCAACAGAAGTCATTAGGTGCATAGATTGTGATTATGGACAATTTTACATCTTCATATACTTGACTGATATTATGCATTGCGTCATCCAGGAAAGAGGAAGGTATGACTGAGTGGAATGGAAATCTAATTAATGAGAAGTTCTAGTCAATGACAGAGGCTCATAATATTGACTTCACAGTTATTAGTAACATGAGTTGGGGTAAAGGGAGATGATCCAGTTAAATTATTATTCCTTAAATTGTCTTAGCAAGTTTGTAGGATTTAAGTTGGAGGTTCTAATCTACTTAAATGGGATGGCTAACTATTCCCCAAATTATGTAAAATAAATTCCCAGGATTAATTTGCCCCTCCATATTTACATGCATTATTGACCTAAGCACCTAATTGTGAAAGTTGTAAATAATGTCGGTTTGCCTAATTGTTTAAGAAAAAAATCTGTTTTCAATTACACTTCTTATGTTTCCACTACTAATTTGAAGTTATTGGTACCTTTAATCCTTATTTCTTTTACAAAGAAAGTATTAATATTAGGGAAGCAAGATGTAAGGAATATCTCAGCTGAGTAAGAGACATATTTAAAAATGGTTGTATAAAAATACTTTACTCTCCTAAGCTAATTTATACAAGTAACCATTTAAAATATTTATAATATTTAAAGATCCAATCATTATGCAAACCACCACTAATGTTCACTCCAGTAACCTGTGAAGGTGGTTATAAGATATCATAAACACCATGAATGCTGCCCTCTAAAGAAAGGAGAGGTTGTGACCTGAATTAGTATAGGAGACATCATCAATGAAGAAATTACAGATCATTGAAAGTGAACTAAGAGATTATGCTTTCATTGGTAGATCCTATCTTAAAATGATTTGTGTTCCATTGGTTTGTTTATAAATTAGGTTATGAAGATATTTGCACAATAAACTGAACATTTTGTATTTTATCCTAGAGATGATAAAACCACTAGACTTTAGCAGGTAAGGGGAATATGTTGTCATCAGTCCTGCACTTTAGGAAAACATCTTTGGTGACTGAATGGAGAATTAGTTAGAGCAGGGGATACTTTATGGGGGTCAAACCTTTATACAGGCTATTGTAATAATCCAGGCATGAAGTACTAATGGTCTGAACTACAGTGATAACTGGGGCAGAGGAAAGAATGGGGAATATAAAAGGGATATTTCAAAGAAGGAATTAACAGGCCATGACAATAGGGATATGTGAGTAAGCTGTAGTTAAGAATCTGTGATGATGCCTAGGCTGAGAGCCAGAGGGATTGGGAGAATGTTGTTGCCCTATACAACAATAGAAGTGTGTGTGTGTGTGTGTGTGTGTGTGTGTGTGTGTGTGTAGGGTAATTGGAGGATGTGGTTTGAAAGGGGCAGAAGAGTTAAAGAATCCTTATACCTCTCTTAGAGTGTTATAATAATAAAAAACCAATGGGCATAATGAGGTCATCTGCTACTATCAAGTCGACTCCTAGGAAAGTGTTTGTGACTTCTGTATTACAGAGACTGCATCATTTAAGTAGGCAGAATAAAAGCATCCCTTTCTTAAAATGAGGGCTTTAAAAAACTAACACCTGAATTATGTTTCATAATTTTGTAGTTTTATGGAATGTTGATCATCAACCCGTCAAAAATTGTTGGGCCCACTATGTTCCTAAAAAAAATTATTGCGAACTAAGCCAAATCAGTTGTTTTATTTTTAAGCTAATTACTTAATAACAGTTCATATATATCGAATAAGGTTAAATACATATTTTTATATTCATGGGAAAGTTATTTAGTTTGGTTTCTTAAGAAGCAAGCTATTAAAATATTCTTTGGAAAATATATATTGCAGTGTCAACATGTTTAATAATAATTTCAATACCATGTTAACATATACAAAGTGTATTTTAACAAATATGCATAAGCATACTGTGAATCAGGGAATAAAAATATTATGATCCTAATTTTAACAAGTGAGCGAATGAAATCAATCTTAGTCAAAAAAGGAACATTTTTAGTTGACTATGTCATATTATTCTCATAATCTCCAAACCACATGGTATGAAAAAAAGAATTCAAAATGCGGAGACTTAGGCAGAAAAGATCAAAATCATATGAGAAAAAGAAACATGTGCTCATTGTTTTGTTTTATACTAGATTTATACTACTAATGATGTTTTTGGTGAGGTTACAGAAAATGAGCTGTCAATTAATCAAACATTTTTATTCAATTAAAAAGAAAACTTCCTTTAAAATATTCACCTTATAAAATCCCATAATATATTAAATATAAAAAATATAGCAGAATAAGTAATCTTTACAGGGCTGTCTATAACAACTCCTTTGGGGTAAAAAGTGAGAATCAGATGAAAATAAAAATTCAATAAAAGTAAGAATGTCACAGTAACTATTACTTATGCTGTCTCATCAGATCATCATAGAACCTTTGTTTTGCACGTAAATAAAGTATCACTACCTTTTTGTGTTCAGAAAACAAAGCCTAGCATTTCAGTGATTGCCCAAGTTAACATTTTCTCTTAGGGCCTTAGAAAGAAGAAGAGCTAAGAACTCCTGGTTCCAAGGCTAATTCATTCTGCACAAATAAATTTCTGAGCATGAGTAAATTCATCCACATGTGAATTTCTTTAACATTTGAATTCCAATAGAATTAGTTGAGAGAGAGCATTAATAATAATAGTGAATTTTCTGTGAATATTCTTCATTAATTTTGCAAACCCTAATGCATTCATAATTACTTTTTTAATGAAGGATAACCTACTAGTAGGGCAATTAGTGAATTTCTTCATAAGTAGAAACATCTTCTCATTTGTGTGCTGCTTGTTATTTTTAACAATGAAGGAAGCATGAACCAAGTTTGGTGCTATCCAGAGTACAATATTAGGTCACAAAGGGGAATGCAGAATGAATTGCCAAAGAATTGTTTTCATAAGGCAATGAAGTTCCGGCTGCCAGCACATTTTAGAAGGAGAAGGCTCTGATATTTGAGACAATGCATCATTCAGTTCAAGGTATCTCATCTTGTTCAGTGAGATTGGTTCTGATTGCATTCATCTTTTAGGGATCAAGTTTCTGAAGTATATGAACTGATTTCTATCCAATTGATGATGTTTTTTTAAATTTTAATTTATTTCCTTGATTACATCATTCAATTCCACAAGGTTTTGAGTTACAAATTTTCTCCACTTCTTTCCCCTAAACCCAAGCCCAAAACAGTGGTCACACCATAAATCCCCTCCCACAATCTGTTCCCTTTTATGTCCTCCTCCAACGCCCCTCTAACTTTCTAGTGGGGCAGGGAGGGTCTCCCTACCCCAGTCCCTGTATGTCTTATTTCCCAGTTGCATTTGATTGTAAAGCTTTACATTCTAGATTCTTGCAATTCATCCCTTGTCACCCACTCCCACTGGAAGGAGCAGCAATTCAATACAGGCTGTACATGTGTAATTACGCAAGACATCTCCATGGTGGGCATATTGTGAGAGGCTGATTGTATGTCCCTCCTTCCTATCCTGCACCCCCCTTGTTTAGTTCTCTACCCTGTACCTGTCCCTTTACTGAGGTATATGCTTCCTCAGTCTTCCCCCCACCCCACCCTTCCCTCCATCATCCCCCCCCTCAATCCCCATCCCTCTCCTGTGTGGCAAGAT
>JAQQSW010021311.1:0-10685 GCA_028646575.1 Pseudocheirus occidentalis
CATAATCTTACTGGCATCTTTACTCTTATCTATATTCATTGGCCTTCTAATAACAGAGAAATATAATGAAGATGTCAGGATCTGGGGAAGAAGAAAAAACAAAAGAAATAATATGAGTAACTCTGCTTACTTTAATACCCTGATTTCCCTCAATCTGAGGACTCTCTTTCCCTTTACTGTGTCCCTGATCTCATTTTCCTTGGCACCAAGGATCAGCTATCCAGCAAAACTGAATAGAATCTTTCAGGCAAGGAGATGACTATTCAATGAAATAAGGGACTTCCAGACTTTCCTGATGACAAAGCCAGAGCTCAATGGAAAATTTGACCTTCAAATTCAAGACTGAAGAGATATATAAAAAGGTAAACAAGGAAAACAAACACACACACACACATACACATGCACACACACTCACATAACTTGTCATTCAATAAGAACAAACTGTTAACATCCCTATATGGGAAGCTGATGCCTGTCGATATTGAGAATTGTATAATCATTGTGACATTTAAAAGGGATATGCATAGACAGAGGGTGTGGGTATAAATTGACTAATCTGATGATAAAAACCTTATTAAGGGTTGCAAAAAGATTGTAATGACAGAAAAGGAAAGGAGGAGATAGAAAAGGGTAAATCATGCTGCATAAAGAGGCATAAAAACATAATATAGTAGAGGAAAAGAAGGGAGATGAATGTTATATGAACTTTATTCTCATTGGTTTTGGTTCAAGGAGGAAATAGCATAATCAGTTAAGTATAGGATTCTAATGTGAAGAGACACAAAAACTAATTATGGTAGAGGGAAATGAAGAAGGGAGAGGAGTACTGCATGAAATCTACTCATCAGATTGGGTTCAAAGAGAGAATAACATATTTCTTGAAGTATAGAAATCTATCATGCCCTACAGGCAGTAGGAGGGGAAATGGAGATAAAAATGGGGGTGGGTAGAAGAGAGAGAAAAAGTAGTAAGAGGTAAGGGTAGTTAAAGAGGGCGGGGTGCACAGGGAGGGAATACTGAGGGAGGCCGTGAACAAAAGGAAAATTCTTAAGGTGGGGAAGGGAGAAGGGAGAAATAAAAGCATAAATGGCATGGAATAGGATGGAGGCAAAGACACAGATAGTAATCATAACTGTGAATGTGAATGGGATGAACTCTCACATAAAATGAAGGAGATTAGAAGAATGGATTAAAAACCATAATCCTACAATATGTTGTCTACAGGAAACACATTTGAAACAGGAGCATACACACAGGGTGAAGGTAAAAGGTTGGAGTAGAATATATTATGCTTCAGCTAAAGTAAAAGAAAAGCAGGGGTAGCAATTCTTATCTCAGATAAAGCAAAAGCAAAAAATAGATCTAATTAAAAGAGATAAGGAAGCAAACTATATCCTGCTAAAAGACACCATTGAAAATGAAGCAATATCATTACTAAACATATATGCACCAAGCAGCATAGCATCCACATTCCTAGAGGAGAAGCTAAGGGAGTTAGAGAAAGAAATAGATAGCAAAACTATCTATTTAAATAGAAATCTAATAAAACTAGTGGTGGACCTCAATCTCCCCCTCTCTTAACTAGATAAATATAACTTCAAAATAAACAAGAAAGAAGTTAAGGAGGTGAAGAAAATTTTAGAGAAGGTAGAGATAATAGACTTCTGGAGAAAACTGAATGGGGATGAAAAGGAATGTGCTTTCCTCTCAGTGGTATGTGGCACATACACAAAAACTGACCATGTACTAGGGCATAAAAACCTCACAGTTCAGTGCAGAAAGGCAGAAATATTAAATTCATCCTTCTCAGATTGTGATTCAATAAAAATTACATGTAATAAAGGCCCATGGAAGGATAGACTAAAAACTAATTGGAGACAAAATAATTTAATCCTAAAGAACAAGGTGGGCCAAACAATAAATTATAGAAACAATTGGTAACTTCATTCAAGAGAATAACAATAATGAGACACCATATCAAAACTAGTGGGATGCAGCAAAAGCAATTCTTAATGGAAGTTTTATGCCTCTGAATGTATACATGAACAAAATAGAGAAAATGGAAGTTAATAAATTGGGCATGCAATTGAAAAAGCAAGAAAATGAACAAATTGAAAATCCTCAATTAAATACTGAATTAGAAATACTGAAAACCAAAGGAGAGATTAATAAAACTGAAATCAAGAAAACTATTGAATTGACAAATAAAACAGCTGGTTTTGTGAAAAAACCAACCAAATTGATAGATCTTTAGTCAATATGATAACAAAAAGAAAGAAAACCAAATTATGAGTCTCAAAAAAAAAAGGGTGACTCTACCTTCAATGAGGAGGAAATTAAGACACTAATTAAATGTTATTTTGCCCAATTATATGCCATAAATTTGAGAACCTTAGTGAAATGGATGAATATTTACAAAAATATAAGTTGCCCAGATTAACTGAGGAGGAAGTAAATTACATAAATAGCCCCATCTCAGGAAAAGAAACTGAAGAAGCCATCAGTGACCTCCTTAGGAAAAACTCTCCAAGGCCAGATGGATTTATTAGCCAATTCTATCAAACAATTGATTTAAAGAACGACTGATTCCAATTCACTACACACTATTTGGGAATATTGGAGAAGAAGGGGTCCTTCCAAATCCTTTTAATGACACAAATATGGTACTGATACCTAAAGTGGAAAGCGACAGAATGAAGAAATAAAGCTATAGACCAATTTCCCTCATGAATATAGATGCAAAAATTTTAAACAAAATATTAGCAAAAAGATGACGTCAAGTTGTCATGAGAATAATACACTTTGATCAGGTAGGATTTATTCCAGGAATGCAAGGATGGTTCAATATTAGGAAAACCGTCAATATAATTGATCATATCAACAACAAAACTTGTGGATACCATATGATTATATCAATAGATGCATAAAAGGCTTATGACAAAGTACAGCATCCATTCCCATTAAAAACACTAGAAAGTATAGGAATAAATGGAGCTTTCCTTAAAATAATAAGTAGCTTCTATCTAAAACAATCAACAGGTATTATATGAAATTGGAATAAGTTAGAAACATTTCCATTAAGACTACGGGTGAAACAAGGATGTCTACTATCACATTCAATTTGGCACTAGAAATGTTAGCATTAGCAATAAGAGAAGAAAAAGAAAGAAATTTAAGGAATCAAATTAGGCAAAAAAGAGACTAACCTATCACTCTTTTCAGATAATATGATAATATACATAGAGAATCAAGTGAAAAACTATTTGAGATAATAAATACATTTAGCATGGTTGCAGGATATAAAATAAACCCACATAAATCCTTGGCATTCCTATTGTATTTCTAACAAAATCCAACAGCAAGAGATAGAAAAAGAAATTCCATTTGAAGTTACTGTGGACATAAAATATTTCAGAACCTACTTGCCAAAACAAACCCAGGACTTATATGAACACAATTGCAAAACACTTTTCACACAAATAAAGTCACCTCTAAATAATTGGAAAAATATCAGTTCTTCATGGCTAGGTGGAACTAATATAATAATAATGACAATTTTACCTAATTTAGTTCATATTTAGTGCCACACCAATCAATCTACCAAAAAATTATTTTATAGAGCTAGAAAAAATTGAAACAAAATTTATTTGGAAGAAAAAAAGGTCCAGAATATCAAGGGAATTAATTAAAAGAAATGCTAGGAAAGGTGGCCTAGCCATACCAGATTTTAATCTGTATTATAAAGCAGCAATCATCAAGACTGCTCAGTACTGGCCAAGGAACAGAGTAGCAGATCAGTGGACTAGATTAGGTACACAAGGCTCAACAGTCAATAACTGTAGTAATCTACTGTTCGACAAACCTTTAGACCCCTGCTTTTGGGATAAGAACTCAGTATTTGACAAAAACTGCTAGGAAATCTGGAAAATAGAATGGCAGAAACTGGGCATAGACTAATATCTTACACCATATGCCAAAATAAAGTCCAAATGGGTACACATTCTAGGTATAATGGCTAATACTGTAAGCCACCTGGGAGAGCAAGAAATACTTTATCTGTCAGATTTATAGAAAAGAGAAAATTTTATGACCAAACAAGAGTTAGAGAGCATTATAATGGATAATTTCTATTACATTAAATTGGAATGTTTCTGTGCAAATAAAGTTAAGGTAACCAAGATTTAGAGGGAAATCGAAAATTGGGAAAGAATTTTACAACCAGTGTCTGTGATAAAGGCCTCCTTTCTAAAATATACAGAGAACTGACGCAAATCTATAAGAATACAAGTCATTCTCCATTTGATAAATGGTCAAAGGATAAGAACAAGCAGTTTTCAGAGGAAGAGATAAAGATATCTATAAGCATTTAAAAAAGTGGTCTAAATCAGTATTGATAAGAGAGATGCAAATCAAAACAACTCTGAGTTACCACATCTCACCAGCCAGATTGGCTAAGATGACAAAACACAAAAATGGTAAATGCTGTAAAGGATATGGAAAAATTGAAAGACTAATGCATTGTTGGTGGAGTTGTGAACTGATTCAACCATTCTGTAGAGTAATCTGGAACTATGCCCAAAGAGCTATAAGTAAGTTCATATCCTTTGACGCAATCATACCATTCCTTCGGCTTTCTCCCAAAGAGATCATAGAAGTGGGGAAAGGAACCGTATGTACAAAAATATTTGTAGCAGCTCTTCTTGTGGTGGCAAAGAACTGTAAATCAAGGGAATGCCAATCAACTGAGGAGTGGCTAAATAAGTTGTGGTATATGAATGTAATAGAGTACTATTGTGCTACAAGAAATGAGGAGCACATGGACTTCATAATAATCTGGAGAGATTTATATGAACCAATGCTGAGTGAGGAGAGTAGAATCAGGAGAACTTTGTATACAATTACAGATGCATCATATGTGTAATGACTGACTTTGATTGACTGGACTCCCCTTAGCAAAGCAAGGTTATAAGACAACTCCAAAAGACTCATGATGGAAAGAGAAGTGCACATCCAGAGCAAGAACTACAGACTCTGAATGTAGATTGAAGGAAACTATTTGCTTTCTCTCTCGTTTTATTTCTTCTTGTTCATTGTTCACTCCGTTTGTTATAACCTTCTTTACAATTGGACTAATGTCCAATGTGAAGGTATTTGTAGATCCTATATTTTATTGCATGCCACCATGGTGGCAGGGAGAGCAGAGGGGTGAAATTTGAAACTCAATGGATTGAGGAACTGAGTGTTGTAAGATAAAAGTAAATAAATAAAATTTTTAAAAATGTAAAAAAACAATAAAGGGGAAAAAATTCCAGAGTTCCCAGGTCAAAGAGAAAATATTAAAAGTACCTAGAAAGAAACAGTTCAAGTATTGTGGAAACACAATCAGGATAACACAAGATTTAGCAGCTTCTACCCTAAGAGATGTGAGGGCTTAAAATATGGATATTCCAGAGGTTAAGGAAGGTAGGATCAAAACCAAGAATCATCTACCTAATAAAACTCAGTATAATGCTTCATGGGAAAAAATAGAATTTCAAAGAAATAGATGACTTCCAAGCATACTTGTTGAAAAGACAAGAACTAAATAGAAAATTTGACCTACGAATATAAAAATCAAGAGAAACATGAAAAGATAAACAAGCAACATAAGCCATAAGAGACTTATTAAGGGTGAACTGTTTACATTCCTACATGGAAAGATAATATTTGTAACTCATGGAATCTTTCTCAGTATTAGGGTAGTTAAAGAGAGTATCTCTATCTCTATCTTTATCTCTATCTCTATCCACACATCTATATGCATATATACACATATGTCAGTGTATGTATTTATACATACAAGAATATACACATGTGTACATGCACATGTGAATTTGTTTGGGTGCACAAATGTGCATGTACATGTGTGTATAGATACACACAAAATACATACATACATACATATATGCATACACATAAATTCTTACCTTACTTCTGTTCTCTGCCAGTAGAATTTTGGATTTTGTATGATACACGCATTTCATTTCTCTCTTTTTTGTGTTTATAATGTTAATTTAAAGTATTTCACTCCAGTGAAGCATTTATTAGCTAAAGCACTTCAATGACTATTAGAGTGATTGCAGTCATTTTGGTATAGTAAAAATCATGCATTTCAGAGATTGTTCAATAATGTAATTAAATAGAGCCAGTCTTACCAAAGATTAAAAGTACAGGATGATTGAAACAAATAAAAAGAACTGAGAACTAACAAACGATCCCTTTGAAGTTGTCTAATTAATCCTCAGAGAATAAGCAGCTACCTTCAGGAAAACTTGATGGCTAGATGGTTTTTTTTGCTGATTTCTCTCAATAGGTTTCTTCTTCTTAAATTGAAAGAACAAGAAAAATGACTATTTAAGCATAGGTTTTAAGTTTTGCCATGAAGGGGAAAATGTCATATCCAAGACAACACAGAGTGGAGTACTGAAAACTGGAAAAAGCTATTTTTGCTAATGAAACTCACTTTTTCATTCAAAGCTATACCAAATGTATTATCAGAAGTCCAAGTAAGCCTATATAATAAGATCTGGGCATCTTCATTAAACATCAAACCACATCCTCCCAAAATTATTTTAGTCACTTTTTTTAAAATTTGAATGGACTTGGAAATCTTTTAAGGAATGAAGAAGTCTAAAAAATATATTGATATACGGAAAGCAGAATAATTTTGGAATTTTAGAGATTCTAAACTGAATATGGAGTAGTGCAACACAACCTTGCATCATGCCACATATCATGAAAGGTTCAGAAATTTATTTAACAGAAAGAGATACATACACATCCATGAACTGGGAACTTACCTCATTTATACACCAGGGAAAAATTTATGAACTTTAATCAAATCTTAGAAAAATGGTCTGTTAATCAAAGTGACATTTAATATCCAGTATGATAAAAGTATGGTTTCATGATAAATTAAAGAATATATATCAAAATCTTTTAACCTCATTGCCAAATCATGTTAAAACAAGCAATTGTAGCAGCTGAAGGGCATATTTCTTTTCCTTTTGTTATTATTTAATATTTGATTTTTCCTAATTACATGTAAAAATTAATTTTTTTTCAAGCTTTGAGTTTCAAATTCCTTCCCTTCCTCCCCTTCATTGACAAGGCAAACAATTTGACAAAGAATATAGATTTGTAGTCATGCAAAACACATTTCCACTTAAGTCATTCTATTCTAAGAAAACACAGGCAAAAACCTCTAAGAAAAATAAAGAAGCAGTGCCTTTGATCTTCATTCAGGCTTTGTCAGTTTTTTTCCTCTGGAGATGCACAGTACCTTTCGTCATAAGACCCACAGAATTGTTTAGGATCATTGTATTGCTGAGAATTGACAAATTCTTCATAGTAGATCATCATACAATATAACTATTATTGTGTACAATGATCTTCTGGTTCTTCTAATTTCACTTTCCATCAGTTCATGTAGGTCTTTCCATTCCTTTCTGGGCATTTCGCTCATCATTTCTTAAAGCATAATAGTATTCAATCACAATTATATAGAACACCTTGTTCAACCATTCCCCATTTGATGGACAGCCCCTCAGTTTCCAATTGTTTGCCACCACTAAAAGAGTTACTGCAAATGTTTTGTGCACATAGGTTCTTTCCCTTTTTCTTTCCTGTTTCTTTGGGACATAGACCAAGGATATGTATGGTTTTATAGCCCTTCTGGCTTATTTCCAAACTGCTCTCTAGAAGGGTTGAATCAGCATAGAGCTTCAACAATGGTACATTAGTATTTTAATTTTGCTTTTTAATTTTATATATATAAATTTTTTATTTATTATTAATATAAAATTATTATATATTATATATTATATAATATTTATATATAATATATAAATATAAAATTATATTTAATTTTATATAAATAAATTTTAATTTATTTTAAAAGTACATTTCCTTCTACATTTGTCATTTGCCTTTTCTTCCACATTAGCCAAACTTACAAGTGTGAGGTAATAGCTCAGAATTGTTTTAATATGCATTTCTTTTATCAATAATGATTCAGAGCATTATTTTTAATGACTTTAGATAGCTTTGATTACTTTTTTTCTGAAAATTGCCTGTTCATATCCTTTGACCATTTATCAATTGAAGAATGGCACTTATTTCTCTTCATTTTACTCACTTTTCTATATATTTGAGAAATGTAGTCTTTTTAAAGGAAATTCAATGTAAAAATTTGATTGGCAATAATTATCAACTATTTATTTCCCTCCATCCTATTTCCCACTGATGAAATCCCAATAAAGCTGCCTCCAACCCCAAAATGCTAACTTCCTTGTGGGCATCACTGAAGAACAGATATGTCCAGATTTAGCCACACAATATGGATTTAACCACACCACAGGTCCCTAGACTCAATCACAGACCTCACTGAACATCAGGACCATTGCCCTTATCCAGCCACTGCCCCAACTCCCCCTCAATTTGATAACTTCCTCATATTTGCCTCACTGCCTCACTAGAACAACAAGTGTGTCCATGAACTCATGGTTCTCACAGAAAGAGCAGGAATGTCCATGTGATGGGATCCCAGCAACTAGCTCTGTTAGCCTGCAGGCCCATTCTTCATATTTTTCACAGAAACAGCAGGTGTATCTATGTACTCAATCCCAACAGCTACATCCAACTAGTCTCAGACAGGATGACAATAGTCAGCTAATCAGAAAGCAGCACCACCAGGATGCCCAAGCAGGATACAAATCCAAAAATAATAGAAGGGACTTTCCCTAAATAGTTGCCTGCACAGTAATAGCAAAGGTTGTCCTTTAGGTGAACTTATGACATCGAGAGGCTTATTATAATATCATTATCATACATATAAGCCCCACCAAATGGTTAGCATGCACAATTCCACTGAGTTTGGGACCCTTCCCCCATTACCTAAGCACTTAGCAAATCCCCTTTATATAATCCCTTAACAAATGCTTCCTCCCTTTTTAATATTCATAATTTCTACAAAAATGCATCCTTCACTGAAGTTGCTGGTTCCTCCTGGAACATATCCTGCTTTTGAGGGATATCAATCCTCAAAAAATGCCTGTACTTGGATTCCTTGTGGTTTGACCCTGAATTCTTTGAGATGGTGTCACCACAATATACCACCACAGTTTTGGCATCCATGGGTGGGCAGAGTCTCTGGCACTGAACTACCACCTCTCCATGTAGGGCAGAATCTCTGATTCAAAACCTGTTTGATCCAAATGTAAGCCTATCTTTTTCTTTCTCTTAGCAGAGAAGTCCTTCAAGTACCTAGGAAAGCTTGACTGAAGTGCTTGGGTCCTAGTACTCAAGACCCTTGTGGGCTGGCAAATTTTCTCTAGAGAGAGGACACTCTGGTAATTTTATGGAGAGTTCTTTCTGAATTCATTTTTTTCTCATCCTTCTGGTGGGACATCACTGAAGAGATAGATGAATATGGCCATAGGAGGCATTTCCTTAGGTTTACTGGCATTTGATCCCACCTCCCTTCCCATGAAACTAGTAAACTCTAATAGTCTGGTTTTAATTGAATTAAGTTTATTCAATTAATTAAATAATTCAATTAATCAATTGAATTGAATTAAGCAAGAAAAGTTATAATCTACTGTGCCTTCTGTTTGGATTTGTGCATTCTGAGTGCAAATCTCTGAGTCTGCCACCTTTTAAGATTTTAAATGTAGCCAGTCAGAAAAGGAAAAAAAAACTACTTGGACTGAAAAGATTGATGAGCATCTCTTAAAGAAAAAGTTGTTGATAAAAACTAACTAACTAACTAAATCTCTCTCTCTCTCTCTCTCTCTCTCTCTCTCTCTCTCTCTTTCCTTTATGACTACTTTTATACAAAAGTATGGACCAAACAGCTTGTTTCCAATAGAGTTAGAAGGAATATGATATAATGTCCTAAAGGGAAGACTCTGGAAAAAGTGAGGGGAGAGTTTTTCTGTACAAGTTTATCTTAAATCTTTCAATTGTTCAAATACTTATTCTGATTCACCAGGAGGTAGCTCTAACTTTATTCTAGAAACAGCCAGTTGCCTTGCTAGTGGAGGTGAAGAAATGCATGACAGCAACCTGGGAGTGGGTGCCCAATTTCAATGTCAGAATATTTCTTGGGTAGAAAAGAAACATCAACAAGGCAGATGTCAGAGGTCCTTCAAATGTTTCTACTTGTGGGCACTATGATTTTATAAAATCTCAGGACCTTATGAAGTCTCATCAGATCTAATCATCTATATTAAAGCAACAAAGTGTATGAAACATGCATATTCTCCAGACTTTGATTTTTAGGTTATTGGGTAATTAATTCATTAATAGGTGAAACTTGAAAAAGCAATACAGTTGAAAAAAGAAGTTAGGTCCCAAATTTAGTGACAAGAGCAAAGCAGGGGCGGAGCCAAGATGGCGGCTTAGAAGCAGCAAAGCACCACAGCTCCCACACAAACACGCTAAAAAACTCATAAAATGGGACGCTAAACAGATTTTCAAGCTCCAAAACTCTCCACAAGACAGAAAGCACTACAGGCAGCGCAGCAGTCTGGGACCCACAGCTGAAACCCCAGCAGGCTCAGGCCCTGGGGCATCGGGCGGGTAATCGCGGCTATAGCAGAGCAGATCTACTGCACTGGAGGCAGTTACCACATTTATCAGGCCAG
>JAQQSW010021312.1:0-10685 GCA_028646575.1 Pseudocheirus occidentalis
TTATCTTATTGGAAATGCTTCTTGCTTATCCCCATTAAATATAATACTTTCAGATGGTTTTCAATTGATGCTACCTATCATTTTAAGGAAGATTCCATATATTCTTGTGCTCTCTGGTGTTTTTTATAAGCATGGGTGTTTTATTTTTTCAAAAGCTTTTTCTTCATCTGTTGAGATAATCTTATGATTTCTGTTAGTTTTGTGGTTGATATAGTTGATTATGTTGATAGTTTTCTTAATGTTGAACCAGCCCTGTAATCCTGGGAAAAATCCTACCTAATCATAGTGTACTATCCTTGCATCTGTATTCATTAGGCAAATTGATTTATAGTTTTCTTCCCTGTTTTGGTTCTTCCAAATTTTGGTATCAGCACCATATTTGTATTATAAAAAGAATTTAGTAGTACTCCTTCTTCACCTGTTTTTCCAAATAGTTTATATGGTATTGGAACTAATTGTTCTTTAAATGTTTGTATATTCATCTGGCCCTAGAAATTTTTTCTTAGGGAGATCATTGATCTCTTGTTCAAATGTTTTTTTTTCTGAAATGGGTTTATTTAAGTATATTATTCCTCTTCTCTTAATATGAGCAATTTATATTTTTGTAAGCATTCATTTCATTTAGATTGTCAGATTTAGTGGCATACAATTGGGCAAAATAGCTCTTAATTATTGCTTTGATTTCCTCCTCATTGGTGGTGAATTCTTCCTTTTCAATTTGATATGTGTAATTTGGTTTTCCTTTTTTTTTCTTTTTATCAATCAAATTAACCAAAAGTTTATCCATTTTATTGTTTTTTTTCCATAAAATCAAGTATTTGTTTTATTTATTTATTTATTCAATAGTTTTCTGAATTTTAGTTTTATTAATCTCCCCTTTGGTTTTCATAGTTTCAAATTTGGTATTCAATTTGGAATTTTTAATTTGTTCTTTTTCTAACTTTTTTGTTTGTATGTCCAATTCATTGTTATCTTCTTTTTCTATTTTATTAATTTAATCATTTAGAGATATAAAACTTACCCTAAGAATCACTTTCACTGTATCCCATAAGTTTTGATACGTTGTCTCATTATTATCATTCTCTTGGATGAAGTTATTGATTGTATCTATGATTTGTTGTTTGAATCATTCCTTCCTTAGGATTAGATTATTAGTTTCCAATTAGTTTTAGACTATCTTTCCATGGCTCTTTATTAAACATAATTTTATTTCATCATGATCTGAAAAGAATGCATTTAATATTTTTGCCTTTCTTCACTGGATTGGGAGGATTTATGCCCTAATACATGATCAGTTTTTGTGTAGGCACCATGTACCATGAGAAAAAAGTTATATTCCTTTCCATCCCCATTCAGTTTTCTCAAGAGGTCACCCATATCTAACTTTTCTAAAATTCTATTCATCTTCTTAACTTCTTTCTTGTTTGTTTTGCAGTTAGATTTATCTAGTTCTGAAAGGGAGAGGTTGAGTTCCCCACTAGTATAGTTTTGTTACCTTTTTCTTCCCGTAACTCACTTAACTCCTCCTCTAAGAATCTGGATGCTATACCACTTGGTGTGTATATGTTTGGTAATGATATTACTACGTTGTCTGTGGTATGTTTTAGCAAGATATAGTTTCCTTCCTTATTTCTTTTAATTATATATATTTTTACTTTTACTTTGTCTGAGATCAGGATTGCTATACCTAATATTTTCTAGTTCAACTGAAGCATAATATATTCTGCTCCAACATTTTAACTCAATTATCCCTCTGCTTCAAATGTGTTTTCTTTTCTACACAACATATTGTAGGGTTGTAGTTCTCAATCCACTCAATCCACTCTACTTACTTCCATTTTATGGGTGTAATGGGAATCTGAAGCTCTTTCCTGCCCCTAGCCCCTTTGATAGGCTTAAGTGGCTCTGAGCTGAATGTGGTCACGTGGAGCCTGTGACGAGAGGCTTGTTTTTTGGGAATGGCCACATCTTGTTACTTTGTAATTGGGCAGTGGGTCAAGAGGGCTGTAACATTCTCTGACCCAGGAGAAGGATATATATATATATATATATATATGCCCTGATGTGAGGTTTCCTTTGGGGCTCACTTTGAGAAGAGTTGTGTAATTTGGCCAGATAAGACTCTGGGAAGCCATTGAGCCCCCAGCTTTGAAAAACCCAGATGTTGGTGCTTCCCTCTCTGGTAACTTGAATGGCTAATAGATGTGATGGTCAGATGGTTGGAAGCCCATCTGCTGATCTGTTTCTTGGTCTTCTTGTAACTTGTGTTTGTATTCTCTGGAGTTCAGGGTGCTGACTTTTCCCCCTGAACTAGGTAAATGATATGTTTGTTTGATTAAAGAATGATTGTTAACCCATTTTGAGTTGCTTTCCTTTAGAAAAGCAGATCTAAGAACCAGTGCTAGCAGCCACCTGGATATGCTAGGGTGCTTGCAGATCCAATGGGAGTGTTCATCCCATTCACATTATGGTTACTATCCGTGTCTTTCTCTCCATCCTACCTCCCCCCTCCATTTATGCTTTTCTCTCTCCTTTCTCACTTTCCCTCTTTATTACAGTTTTGCTTTTGACCACTGTCTCCCTCAGTCTTCCCTCCCTTCTATCAGTCCTCTACTTTTTTCCCCTTTACCCATAACACTTCTTTCTTCCCTTGTGTCCACCCCTTCCTTTTCTTTCCACTCCTATTTCTTATAGGGTAAGTTAGATTTATATACCTAACTGATTATGTTACTCCCTCTTTGTGCCAATTCTGATGAGAATAAGGTTCAAACAATGCTCATCTCCCTCTCTTCTTTCCCTCTACTGTAATAAGTTTTTGTGCTTTTTCATATGATGTAATTTATCCTTGTCTCCCTCCTTCTTTTCTCTCCTCCCAGTACAATCACTTTTTACCACTTAATTAGATATTTTTCACATCACATCAAAGTCAACTTATACCAACACTATGGTGTAGTCTATGTATACCCCTTTTAAATGTCATAATAATGATACATTTCTCAAGAGTTACAAGTGTCATCTTCCCTTGTAGGGATATAAACAGCTTGCCCTTATGAATAATATGTTGATTGTTTTTCTTTCCTGTTTATCTGTTTATGCCTTTCTTGAGTTTTGTATATGAAGATCAAATTGTCTGGTGAGCTCTGGTCTTTCCATCAGGAAGGTTTGGAAGTCCCCTATTTCATTGAATTTCCATGTCCTCCTCTGAAAGTGTATGCTCAGTTTTGCTTGGTAGTTGATCATTGGTTGTAATCCAAGTTCCTTCCCATATGGAATATCATATTCCATGCACCTCAATCTTTTAAAGTAGAAGCTTCAAGGTCATGTGTAATCCTGACTATGGTTTCATGATATTTAAATTGTTTCTTTCTGGCTGCTTGCAAGTCTTTTCTCTTTGATCTGGTAATTTTAGAATTTGGCAGTAATAGTTCTTGGCATTTTCAATTTGGGATCTCTTTCAGGGTGATTGGTAGATTCTTTTGATTACTATTTTGCCTTTAAATTCTAGGATTGCAGGGCACTTGTCCTTGATGATTTCCTAAAAGATGCTTCCTAGGCTCTTTTTTATCATGGTTTTCAGATAGAAAATAATGTTTAAATTGTCTCTCCTGAATCTATTTTCCAAGTCAGTTGTTTTGTTAATGAGGTATCTTATGTTTTCTTCTACTCTTTCATTCTTTTGCTTCTGTTTTATTGATTCTTGATATCTCGCAGAGTCATTAGCTTCCACTTGTCCAATTCTAATTTTAATGAATTTTCTTCTATTAGATTTTTGTACCTCCTTTTCCATTTGGCCCATTTTATTTTTTAAGGAATTCTCTTCAGTGAGTTTTTGTGCTTCCTTTTCAGTTTGGTCAATTTTACTTTTTAAGGAATTGTTTTCTTCAGTGTTTTTTTTTTCCAATTTGGCCTATTGTATGTTTTTAAGGACTACTTTTCTACAGTCAATTTTTGTCCTTCCTTTTTCAATTTATTGACTCTCTCCTGCATCTCTCATTTCTTTTCCTCACTTTTATTCTACCTCTCTCATTTGACTCTTAAAATCCTTTGTGAGTTCTTCCAAGAAGGCTTTTTCTGCTTGTGACCAATTCATATTTTCCTTTGGAGTTTAAGACATAGGTATATTGGCAATGTTTTTCTCTTCTGAATTTGTGCCTTTTTCTTCCCTGTCCCCATAAAAAATCTGTGGTCATTTTCTGTTTCTGCTTCTTGTTCATAATGTTTGCCTATTTCCTGGCTTTTAATTTTGAGCTCTCCTATTGGAACAGAGGGAACACTGACCCAAGCTCCTTGTGCTAGGAACCTGGCTTTGTGTGCTAGACCCTCAGGTGTTTTCATCTAGAGGCTGTAGGAGTCTGGCAGTTTACCTGGTGCTGAGCTTGGTCAGCAACACTGGAACTCTTGGTGTGGGGACAGGGAGTCCGACCCCTGGGGAACACCTGCTTACCAACGCTTCTTTAAAGCACTCATATGTTTGACTCCTTGAGGATGTCTGCCATCCTGGAGCTGTACCTCTTAGAGTTGTGCTTCCTGGAATTGTACTGAAGCACCAGGAGATTTGGCTGCTTGAGAACACTGGTACACTTGGTGGCTTCCCAAACCAGTGTGCTGAGGTACTCAGGGGGTCCTGGTGTTAGTGCTTTCCTGGTCCATCACCTTGAGGCTGAGGATCTTCCTCTGGTTTGCTGAGGTACAGCTCACTGCTGACTTGGGACACCTCCCATCCTGTGCTACTCCCTTTCCCCCAGAGTGAGAGGGGCCTTTCCTGTTAATCCCCCAAGCTTCCTGGGCTACAATACTGCTATACCACATCTGGTTCAGCTCTTCCAGAGTTCCAGGATTTTTCTTGGGGCAATATTTTCTAGGCTTTCAGAGGTCAATAAGGGAGGGTGAGAGTGACTTACTTCTTACTCCACTATCTTGGCTTCTGGAAGCCAGGTCTTCTGACTCTTAACACTATAAAGCAGCTCCTTGGGACTGGAATTAGAGAGCCTGATTCAAATGTCAATTCTGCCTCATATTATTGTCCTGGTCTTGAACTTATGATTTAACTTTCCTGGCCCTCATTTTCTTCATCTATGAAAAAAATGAGTAAATTAGAATTGATGACTTCTAAGGTAACTTTGAACTTGAAAATAATCATCTTTTCAAACAAGGAAGGAAAATAAGTTTAAAAGTAATCTGCAAAAAGTAATGCATGATGTAAGCAGATATTATTTTTTAATTTTTCCATCTTTTATAATTTTTATTTTTATTTTTCAATATTCATTTCCACAAGATTTTGAGTTACAATTTTTCTCCCTACCCTCATTCCCCTACCCCCACCCCAAAATAGCAAGCCTACTGAATACCCCTTCCCCCAATCTGTTCTCTCTTGTATCCTTCCCCTTCACCCCCCAACTTTCTAAAAGGGCAAGATGGATTTCTATACCCCAGTACCTGCATATCTTATTTCCTAGTTGCAGGTAAAAAGCACATTTTTAAACATTTGTTTTTAAAACTTTGGGTTCCAGATTTTTTCCCCTTCTTCCCTCCTCACCAACCCCCACTGAAAAGATAAACACTTCAGTATAGATTGTGCATGTGTAATTGCCCAAATCATTTCCATAGTAGTTATATTGTGAAAGATTAACTATATTTCCCTCCATCCTACCCCACACCCTACTTATTCTATTTTCTCATTTGACCCTATCCCTTTTCAAAAAAGTTTGCTTCTAACTACCCTGTCCCCAATCTTCCCTCCCTTCTATCCTCCCCCCTCTTATCCGCTACCCTCCTATTTTTGTAGGATAAGACACTTAATTGAGTGTGTATGTTATTCCCTCAAAATTCAATGAAAATTAAGTTGTCTCATTCCTATTCACCTTCCAGCACTTCTCCTCCATTGTAACAGTTTTCTCTTGCCTCTTTTATAAGATAATTTACCCTAATCTATTGTTCTCTTTCTTCTCCCAATAAATTCCTCTCTCACCTCTTAATTTTATTTTTTAGATAGCATCCCTTCATATTCAACTCATCCTGTGCCCTCTGTCTATGTATATATGAACATACAAATGGCCACATTCACATAAATATTTATATATACACACATCCTCCTATACATACATATATATGTATGTATACATAAACATACACACACACATTCCCTTCAGCTGTCCTCATATTGAGAAAAGTCTTATGAGTTACAATCATCATTTTTTCCATGGAGGAATATAAATAGTTTAACTTTAATAAGTTCCTTAAAATTTCTTTTTCCTTTTTGCTGTCTCATGAATCTCTTGCTTAGTGTATTTGAGAGTCAAATTTTCTGTTCAGCTCAGGTTTTTTCATCAAGAATGCTTGAAAGTCCTCTGTTTCATTGAATAATCATATTTTTCCCTATAGCACTATACTCAATTTGGCTGGGTAGGTGATTCTTGGTTGTAGTTCTAGCTCTTTTGATCTCCTGAATATCATATTCCATGCCCTTCAATCCCTTAATATTAAAGCTGCTAGGTCTTGTGTTTGATTTTGTTTCCAGAATACTCAAATTATTTCTTCCTGACTGCTTACAGTATTTTCTCCTTGCCCTGGTAACCCTGAAATTTGGGTATAATATCCCTAGGAGTTTTCTTTTTGGGATTTTTTTCAAGAGGTGATCAGTGAATTCTTTCCATTTCTATTTTTTCCTGTGGTTCTAGAATATCAAGACAATTTTGCTTGATAATTTCTTGAAAGATTGCATCTAGGCTCTTTTATTATCATGGCTTTCAGGTAGTCTTCAAAATCCTTCTTGAGGTCCTCCATGGCCTGTAACCAGTTCATATTTTTCTTGGAGGCTTTTGATGCAGGAGTTCTGACTTCTATGTCTTCTTCCCACTCCATGCCTTGATTCTTTTTGTCCCAAAAAAGGATTCTATTATCGTTTGTGTTTCCTCTGCTTGCTCATATTGGCAGCCAATTACTTGACTTTTGAGCTCTTTACCACAGTAGAACTTTGCTTCCAGAATAGAGAGAGCTATGTCCCAAATCACTAGGGTTTTTGCAGCTGCTGGGGCTATTAGATGGGCTCCTTCTTTATAGCCCACACACACACTCTGGCTCACTGGTCACACACCCCAGGACTACCACTCAAGACTGTGATCTGGATCTGAGCAGGTCAAAGTAAGAGCAATTACTCTCTGAATGGTCACTTGCTCCCCCTACAGTCTGCAGGCCAGGAGCTCTGAAGCAGCCACCATGCCTCTGGTGCTTCTTGCTCCAGGGGTAGCAGCCAACAACACTCTTCAATCTCCCCCTGGACCAACAATGCTCCACAGTGACCTTTTACTTTGTCTTTGGCATTTGTGGATTGAGAAGTGTAGAAACTGCTACAACTGCTAGTGATTTACTCTCAGGAAGGCTGCTCTGCAGCTAAAGCCATGGCTCAGTGGAACTGTGCTCTACTCCCACCATGCTGTGGTGGACCCTTCCTGCCAGTCTGCTGGGCTTCCTTCAGCAGATTTTTTTCTTTCTGTCACTTTGTGAGTTCTGTACCTCTATTTTTTTAAAACTTTTTTTTTTCAGGATTGAGTGACTTGCCCAAGGTCACATGGGTAGTTTGTGTGTGGGGGGGGTTGGGTGGGTGGGTGTTAAGTGTACTGCTGACTCCAGGGCCTGTGCTCTATTCACTGCGCCACCTAGTCGCCCCTGTTGCTCTATTTTTTATATGTATTGGAGGAGGTGGAAGCTGGAGCAGTGTAGAAATGCTGTTTCTACTCCACCATCTTGGCTCCATTCAGCAAGCTGATAGTATTTTTAATCATCTGTTTTGAAAATATAAGCATCATAAGAGGTAGAAAAATAAATAAAATACCACTAAAACCCTATTTTCTTTTCTGTTACTTTGCTGGTATAATATACACAATAAGGGTAACATGGCAAGCTTTTATTTTGAAACTGAAGTTTGGTTAACTTTAAAAGGTGACTTCTGTCCTGTAGGTTAACTGAGGTATCTTTCTTCATGCAGGTATAGAGATTAAAGTTACTGGTACAAGTTAGATCTTCTTTCCTAACTCATCAATGCCATTATCAGGGAAAGCATCACTGAAAAGGTGGGGAATAAGTATCTGAGGGTCTCTGACTATATTTCTTTCCAGGAAAGAGTGTTTGAAATGATGATTCATTGTAATTCATGTTGTTCTGTTAGTGTTTTACATATAATCAGCTGTTGTCCTGGGAAGCTAAATACTAGTATAGCATTGGTTCTATGGGAAATAGATTCCAAAGAACTTGTGCAAATGAATTTTCCTGGAGTTAAGACAAATGACCTTTTCTAACACAGCTCATGCCTTGGCATATACAGAACCTTCTGTATTTACAAATAGAAACTCACAACTGTCAACTCCTTTGCTTTGTTAGACTTAAGTCCCATAACAAAGATGGAACTGAGCTCAAAAGCTGTTCCTACACAATGGAAACCATAAACCCTTCATTGTTGTGTGTTCATTATCTTTAAATGGAAGATAGGAAGGTAAAGAAATCTGTCAAATGTATGCATCTTGTTAGGTGAGTCTATGTTTAGAGAGTTGAGAGACTAATAAGAACATATTTTATTTAAAACTAGAATAAGACTTAGGGGGGAGTTTCTACAATTTTTTTTGTTTTTTATTTCCTCTGTTGTCTCTTGTAATATACATGGGGTTAGGATGAGCATTTCCAGTTTGGCAGAATAGCCAACTTTTCTGTGCACATGAAACAAAGAGCCATAATAAATTGTTTATAAAATAACGGCAACAGAAGCAGTGGCAATTTTGTTCATTATTATAATAAATCCTCACTATAAAATTGTCATGACTCAAATTAAAGTAAACTGAGTCACAAAGTTTTGAACACATTCAATTTATTTGTGAGACTAGAAGTTGCCAATAAAATGGATCTCTCAGACAGCCAATAGGCCTTGAGGTAGGGCTTACCAACATTCATATAGGTTTTGGAAGTACAAAAAAACAACAACAACAAAAAAACAGGAAGCATCTTGGATGGAAAAAAAAAGATGATTAGTTACAAAACCTGAAGTACCATAGATTAAGGAAAACAATATAATTGGATGGCAATCTAGAATTCAGGGTTGGTAACAACCACTCATTGTATGTTGTCACCATGGAGAGCTCATTCGTGGTGTCCACCTGCATGGCTAGTTAGTGTCACTTATATAACAGACCAGATGTTTTTGAGGGCTAGCCACCTTTGCAAAGATAACAGACAAAACTCCCTGGTATATACCTGCATTCCTCAAGCATAACACATTTCTTCCAATTGTATGGGTTGCTAGTGGTACAGAGATAACAGTTTTCTTTCAATTAAAGTGATTTATAGGGAAAACAACTTTTAAACAAGTCAGAAAGGAAAGCTGAACTTCTGGACTTAGAACTTCTAAACTTAACTCAGAGATAAAGAAGCAAAGTGCAGGCAGTTATAGAATAGAATCAATTACAATGTGGAATCAAATATAAAAACAACATTTGATTTTCTCAAAATGAAGTGTAAGTAAGGAGCCCAGTCAGTCCCTGTCTACTCCAGCAATTTTGTATTTGCGAGTTTACATGCTGTATCTCCTTCTAGTGGAATGTAAAAATTCTTGAGGCTTAAGAGTTCATTTTAACTTTATTTTTGTTTATCTCCCACGTATAACATAAAGCCTGATTAATAGATGAACACATAGAACTCCAAGGATCTGTGAATGTATTAGCATAAGTAACTAACTCCATCCTCCAGATTCCTTCAGTTTACAACCAGCCCTAGATTTAATAGTTATGTCCAAGGTAGTTGTCTGAGACACACAAATCTTTACCTGAGTAATTCTTATAACATTGTTTTCATGGGGAGAGAGGGATTGAAGGGGGCATTTGTTTAGAGTCAATCACACCAGTATCACAAAGCTGGTCAGTGTACTGGAGATGGAGGGAGGCAAGGGAACCGAAGAGAAAAAGGAAATTTGATTTTTATACAAGAATTCCTGAGTTTAAACGTATTTAAACCTATTAAACTCCATTCATTAAACTCTATTGCAAGCCCTATGCTTGCAAACAGTAGGCATTTAATAAATATATTTGAACTAAGACTGGAAAGAAAGTCAATTAATTTGGTAGCTGAATCCCTTCTCTCCCATTTTCTCTCTCTAGCAGCTTCTAACTTTCAAACTCTGTATATCATTTTATTTTGTCTTCTTTCTCTCAGACCCTAGCACAGAACGTAACACATAATAATGCCCACAATTGGAATAGGTCTCCTCAAAATCTGGCAAAGAGCTTCCTGAATTAGTGTTTTTTAGGCATTGCCCCTAAGACCTCCCACCCCAACCTGTCAACACATTCTACTTTGTCTTTTTAAAACCTTTCATTCATCTTCCCAACCACTCTAAACTTCTCTTTAAAACCAGGTTATAGAAATCAGTTTGAAGGTCTCTTGGCAGAGGACCAGGATTTCATTATCACTAAATTCTGCCATAAAATTTAGCATCCCATCCACAATTTCTTTTAGTATTGAGGGGTGTAAAAGGGCATAATTTGTCTAGGCCTGGTGGCTTTACTAACTATAAATAGCTAAGTGTTTTCAGTATCTCTTTACTTAGCATGTCTTTCAATAATTCTAAGCATTTCCACCTCCCCCCAAGTTGTCCTCTTTTGTAGACACATTCATCTCGGTAGGAAAAGTAGAAGCACCCTTAC
>JAQQSW010021313.1:0-10685 GCA_028646575.1 Pseudocheirus occidentalis
CGTTGTGCAAAGACTCTGGTTCCTCATTCCTGTTCTGCCTTTTAATATGCCCGGAGGGGCTATGGTTTAATGCCTATTAGTTAAGGCAGCAGGTACAATCACTGGGTTCCTAAGAAAACAGATCTGAAGCTGGAAGGGAAAGATCTTAGAAACCAGTTAGTCCAACTTGTATGAAGAAACTAAGTTGAAAGGAGGTGACCGTTTTCTATCCTTCATGCTCAAAGAAAACTAAATGACATCATGATGTTGGAGTCAACATACAGTGTCTGGCTGTAGCTGCTCAGGTCAACATGAGCTTAGAAGGCTCTACCCAGGTTGGGCACAAATAGTCCACACGACCATTTGGGAGGGAGATGTCCCTAAATTTGCACATTTCACATCTCTTTTGAGCTACCAAAATTCCACTCATAGACTGGTTGTGATCTAGGTAAGAAGAGAGAGAACTACATACCTGCCCGGCTAGAGATGTCACTCATCATCCCGGCCTGAGCGTCTGTGGGTACAAAAAGATGCATTAGTCTCTCGAGCTGCTCTGGAGCATGCAAGACTAAGTGCCTTGAATCTAGTCTTCCGACAAATAAAGGCTGTTATAAGAGGGACCCCAACAGCTCTTGACAGTCACAGGAGATGGGAGAAGAGGAGATGGAGAAGGGCTGAGTTCAAAGAACCATCTCACAACTTTGTGATGACTTCAGGTTTGTTTTACCCAAGGCTCTCAACAGCTGCTTCAGTTGGTTCAGGAGGGACATCGTTCCTATTTTTATCCCCTTCCTGAAATGCTCTTCCCCCTTCCTCTCCACTCATCTAATGCCTGACAAGTAGTGTTGAGTAGTAGTTAGGAGACCCAGGTGCCTGCCTCAGCTCTGTTCAGATCTCACACCTCACAACCCCTCCTCCGGGTTTCGCCTTTCTCCTTTGTAGAATGAGAGGGCTGCTCCTTAGGTCTCTCTCTACCCAGTCGTTTTTTCTCCAATTCTATTGGTGTTTTTACAGCGCAAGCATTTAGGGATTAAACTCAGTTCAGGAGAGGTTTATGGTAACAAAGTAAAATGAGTAATTTAGTAACTTCCTCTGATGGTTTGTGCAACATTTCACATCTGTAGCACTTCTCCCAGCTCTCTGTTTTTAAAACTGAACAGAAATCTGTTTATTTTCTTTCCTCCCCACCTCCCTACACCATTAAAAAAAGAAAAAAGAAAAAAAGGACGTTTCTTAATAGAAAACATTCATTGTCAAGCAAAACAAATTCCCCAAATGTTATATACAAATGGGTATAGATATAGATATAGATATGGTTACATAGATATAGATATTTGTAGATAAGATATATATGTACATACTCATATAGCTATACTATACATATATACATGCATACACACATCTCATTCTCATATATATCTCATACAAGAAATACATATATAGATCTATTACATCTACACATGTATGTAGGTATCCTATACATAGATATATACTTGCATACATGTATACATGTGTCTCATACATACACATATACATGCATGCATCTCATTCTCATATACAGCTTATATATATATATTGTACATGTGTCTCATATATACATATATAGTATGTATACATATATTTGTTGATGTATAATGTGTATATATATACAGATAGATAGATATACACATACACCTAATTCTTGTCTATGTTGTATATATTTATTATATATAATATATTTGTCATCATATATACATCTCATTCTCATATACATCTCATATGAGAAATATGTCTATAGATATATAAATATATGTAGGTATCACATACATACATAAATACAATATGTACTCACATAAATATGTATATGTATCTCATATACACACATATATGTTGATTTAGGATATGTGAACATATTCTATTATACACAAATATCTCCTTATGTCTATGTTTTATGTATTTATCATTGTTGTTCAGTCATTTCAGTCATGTAACACTCTGCATGACTCTATTTGGGGTTTTCTTGGCAGAGACACTGGGATGACTTGCCATGTTTTTCTCCAGCTGATTTTATCAGTGAAGAAACTGAGGCAAATATGGTTTAGTGACCTGCCTAGGGTCATACAGCCAGTAAATGTCTGAGGCCAGATTTGAACTCATGAAAACGAGTCTTCCCTACTCCAGGTTAGGCACTCTGGCTACTGCACCACCAAACTGCCCTAATGTTTTATATGTACATGCATACATAGACGTGTAATATATGCATGCATGCATATAGATACATACACATCTCATTCTTATATGTGCCTCATATATACATACATAGATAAAGAATGATATAGAATAGAGATATTCTATATGTTATGACATATAGATATGATATGCAACATAATATAATGTATCATATATTACAAATAAAATATAGAAACAGATATATAGAAATATGATACATATACATATATATGTATATACATCTAAGTATAAAAAGTATATTGTGTGCATGTGATTCTGGACCCTAAATCCATTGCCTTTTTATAATATCTATCATTTTTCATAATGGTCATCTGGAATCAAGGATGATCATTGTATTAACCAGAGTTTTCAAAGTTCCTTTTTTTTTTAGAGGGGGGAAGGCCAGGCAATTGGGGTTAAGTGACTTGGCCATGGTCACACAGCTAGTAAGTGTAGTACCGTCATGTAGTAGCTAGTGTTGTTAGGAAACCTAGGTCCCTGTCTGAGGTTGAATTTGAACTCAGGTCCTCCAGACTCCAGGGCCGCTGTTCTATTCACTGCACCACCTAGCTGCCCCAGCAAAATTACTTATTTTTATGAGTTTCCTTATCATCAAATTATGGATTATAATGATAGCACTGTTTACCATATGGGGTCCTTGTGAAGCTCAGAGAAGATAATGAATATATCTTTATTCATTTGTGGCCATAAATCATTAAATAAGAGACAGCTATCATGTGAATCACCCGTCCTACAACTACCCTAGATTCAAATACCACCTCTGCCCCTCACTAACTGTGTGATCTTTTGGTAAGTTGCAGCCTCCTCGGCCCTCAGTTTCCTCAATTGTTAAATAGGGAGGTTCATCTAGATGGCCTCTGAGTTTCCTCTAGCTCTAATTCTATGATCGTAGGACTCTAGAGCCCATTCCTCCATGAAGTCAACCCTGGACATTCTGCACCACACTGATTTTTCCATTCTCTGAACTTATTGCCCAGAGTAGACAATTTAGTATTAAATTTTATGCCTTATTGTATCATTCTCTAATTGTTTTATCTTCTTTATTTCTATCTTCCCCAAAGAGATTATGTTAGATTTAGTAGCAGGAGCCATGTTTTCTACTTCTCTTTAACAAACCCTCTCTCTGATGCCTGGCTCTGGGAAGTCTTCCCATAAGTGCCCAACAGACTTGACTTATTTTGGGCAATAAGGTTGGTCACTTGAATAGACAACTAAGGTGATGGAGTCTCTACTTTGAGGCATCTTCAAAAAGGAATCAGAGAACATTTTTTGAGCTTGTTTACTTACTAACTAGACTGGGGGCAAGGAGATGGATCATATTATGGCTCCAGCTCTAAGTATCAATAATCATTCCTAATACCTAGAGGGCATGCATAACAACCTGGTGTTCCCATTTCCTAATGCTATGACTGGACAGGATTCTGGTGCTCACCAAGCAACCCTGCTCATTCTACCATCAAAGTTCCCAGCCAGCACAGTGAGATAGAGCTTCTTGTTTACAATTTTGTGGTTGAGTGAAGTTGTGTGTTTTTTCCTCCCTTTGGTCTGAATAACACTTTCAGACTTCTAAGATTTATGACCCAATCCTTATCATGTCAATTCCTGTCACCTGGGTAACAATATCCAGTGTAAATGTTAAAGAAGAGAGTAATTATTAATGGAGCAGCCCTATAAGAGAAAAAATTATTGGCTCCCCCAACATCCAGAAATCCTGTGTCTCCAGGCTCAGATGCCTAACTGACTTTATCCTGTATCCCAACTCCACTCCTTCCCTCACCAAGGAGATCATGAATGCAAGAGTTAATTACCTCTCCGACTGATAGGTCCCAAGTTCAGAACTTGATTTGGGTTGATGGCATCTCCACTACGCTGTCTGGTCCCTGAGCATGACTGCAGTGAAGAGAAAGTTTCAGAAGGAAACTCTTGCTAGGTGAGATCCCATAACTGAATTGTGGCATAGCCCACAACCCTTGACCATAATCTCCCATTGTGAAGCTAAGGGCCCAGAAAAAAACCCACTTCCTAATTCCAGAGACACAAAAGGTAGTTTTAAAATATCAAGAACACAAAGAAATGTGGAAAAACATATGAAGGGGTACAGATGGAAAATGTTAGGCTTCAAAGAGCATATATACCCAGAGTATAAAAATAATAGCAAAGAAAATGCTACAGAAAAAAATTAGGACCAGATATATGAACAGTAAAGATGTCCCTCAAATGGATATGTAATTCCATTGATTGGGATATTACATGCAACAATGCAGATCACAATCAATTCTTGCCAGTCTATCCTGTGCTACTCATGTCTATGTCCTCCCCTAGATTCATGAGAGCAGCACCACCCAATATACTGGGAACCTTCCTCATTTTCTTTGGAGGACAGCAATGAAGTCCAACAAATTATTATTATTATCTTGTTGAAGTCTGGGCCAATGGAGCACAAGTTCTGGTGAGTCTTGGCTAGCTAGAAAAGCTTTGACTATGTGCCTGTTGATAGACTGTATGTCTGCATTCCAAAGGCAAGGATTTTCCCCAGCTTGACTGAAGGGTGGTGAATTTTTTTGGCCACAGTAATTCTCAAAGACAGTCTTTTGTTGTGGAAGGATCTCAGTCGGCATCAGCAGACACAGATATATGATCTCCGCAAATAAGAAACTCTTGGAGCAATAGTTGCTTTGGCATCTAGAGGGGTCATCCCAGATTTGCCATTTCTCATTCTAGGATCTAGTCTGCTTCTTGCCACATGTAAGTCAGAGTTAAATGGCTGGCATTTTGAGTCCTCCAATTAGCTGCAGAGCCAGAAGAGCTTATTAAACTAAAATTAAATTTACATTAAAGAGTTATGAAACTCAATGGATGCTTAAAACAGAGTGACCCTTCTTCCTTTCTGGCTACAAATTGTGTCAGGACTGTTTCTAGCTGCTTTCAGATACCCTTGCTGCACTATTTCATTAAAATTCATATAGGTATTTTTTTTTCTTTTAAGTCAACTAGAAATAGGAGCTCACAGTTTTATATGTGAGTTTGTGTTTCATCGTGTTTGGTTTTTAGAGTATTTGCTCTTGTCAGGGGTTACCAAATTAATTGCAAACTAAAAGGCAGAGGCAAGGCTGCATACAAGGTCAGCCCTCATCCAGATTTCCACCAACTCCATTGTGTTTCTTAAGAATCCTGTGTTTCTGCCTTGACATACCAACCCTCTCCTCCTGCTCACTGTATTCTTAGACCAGGAGCTCTTAACCTGGCATCTGTGAACTTGATTTTTATTAAGATTTGACAATATTTTAATATATTTGGTCTCCTTTGGAACCCTATGCATTTTATTTTACACACTTAATAATATTATTCCTAGAAGGGGTTCATAGGCTTCATTAGGGGTCCAAAAGCAGCAACAAAAAGATTAAAATCCCCTGCCTTAAATTAAGAGAATAACAACAAAGAAATCCAGGACTCCTCTATCTAAAACCCAGATCCCTGAATCCTCATGAGTAAGGGCAGTGAGAGAAGAGTGAAGTTTATTTGTCTTTTCTCCTTTGCCTTATCTCTTTTAGGCCCAAGTATACATGAGGAAATGTGACTCTGCTGTTGGTTGAGGTGGGAAGGTTGGGTTAGGAGGAAGATGAGAAGAGGAAGGTCAACTTACAGGTTCACACTTCTCATGCGTGGGGTCACAGAGAGACACTTCACAGTGCAGGTACACTAGATCATGGTTCCCAGCAAACTTGAACATCTGGACTGAAAATCGACCTTGGGAGGACATCCCATTCTCCACCACCTGAATAGTTGGGTCCTGAGTGCGTGGACAACTGTAAAAGATGTGTTCACATGGTTCTCCTCCCCAGGAGGTACTCAGTTTTGAGAATCAAAATGGAATCTTAGTGGGCCAGTAGAATATTGGGCATTTTAGAGGTCTAGAGTGTTCTCGGTCAGAAAAGGAGCTAGGGAAGGGGAAAGGGAAAGACATCCTTACCTTCCTGCCAAAAAAGAAGTGTGCTGAGTGTCACTGACACTGTGGTGTCAATGTATATCTAGGAATATTTCCTGGTTTTCCCTGGGACTCAGAGGTCATCTAGGGGTAGGAAGGTCTTCCTCCCTTCTATCTGTTCCTCATCCCTCTCCCCACTCCACAATACTACTTGAATAGTCCATGCTTCCTCTTCATTTTCCCCTAATCCCTCCTCCCACCCAAGCCACACACTTCCCTAAGAATAGTCAACTACCTGTCTCTTATGATGAAGTATTTCAAGGGGTCCGTGGCATTACTGCTGGGGGTGGCGAAGCAATTCTTCATCAACAGAACAAACTGGGATGAATCCCCCTTTTCTAATATGGTGCCCACGTAGAGTATGGCCTCAGTGGAGAGGACCACAGAAGAACCTTCATAGGGCAGTGTGTAGGTGGGGCTTCTGAACAGAGCCATCCTCACTGTAAACATCCCTGTCCCACCAACACTGATGTTCAGGGAACTGTAGCAGGAGAGATCACATGATGTCAGAGGCTGTGTCACAAGACTGAGGGTTAATGTGGTGGAGTAGGAAGGGTACTGGGGATGGAGCCAAAAGATCTGGGTTAGAGTTCTAAGTCCTCCTACTTCTTAGTGGTGTCATCCTGGACACTAGGCCTCACTAGGCCTCACCTAACTTTCCTGATCTGTAACATGAGAGAATTGGACCAGATGATACCTAATGTCTCTTCCAGGTGTGAAGACCAAGCTTCTTAGTCAAGATTTGGCCTTGAATACCATCTCCGATGGTAACCACCATGTGACCTTGACCCATTCACTTAACCTTCTCGGGCCCAGTTTCTTCATCTTTAAAACATGAAAGGATTGTATTAAAAGGAAATCTGAGGTCCCTTTCAGGGTTTAAGATTCTGGGATTTGCATAAAATGTCCACAGTGGGCTCAGGTGTTCCTGTCCCATAGGTTGCTGGATATCCTCAGAACCAGTAGGAAGGACAGGCTTCCACAGAGAAGAGCTACATTCTTGTCCCTAAGCTCTTAGGTGGCACAGTGGACAGAATGCTGGGCTTGAAATCAGAAGGACCTGAATTCAAATCTCCCTCAAAGCATTTAGTAACTCTGTAACTCTGGGCAAGGCATTCATGCCTCAGTTTCCTCATCGGTAAAATTGAGATAATACTGGCACCTAAATCACAGGGTTGTTTTAAGACCAGATGAGGGCTTTGCAAACCTTAAAGTACTCTCTATAGATGCAGGCCATCATACCTTATCAAGGGTCGGGCTGCTGTTTGGAGGCTAACTTGCATGTCCAGAGGGTAGGCACACTGAAAGTTGATGTTGATGTCCGTATCACGGATGATGATGTCATCAGACAAGTAGAGGGTGTTGCTGTAGATGGCGTGGGTTTGGTTTTGCTAGAGGAAGGGAGGAGAGAGAAAAGGCCCCCAGACTATAGTTACTGTGTAGCCTAGCCTTTGGGAGATTGTAAAGTCAGTTAAGTTCATCTTTGGTGTTTTCCCTCCACTCCTTTCAATGTTCTTGGACCCTTGACTTCTAGGATACCTGCCCCTGTATCATAACATCATAGGATTGAGAGTTGAAAAAGTTTCGACCCCTCTCATTTTGCAGATGAGAAATTAAAGTCAAGAACCATGATGTGACTTGTCCAAGGTCTCTCAGCTAGTAAGTGAGAAGAGCCTAGATTTGAACTAAAATCTCTGACTCCAAATTCAGGGCTTTTTCTACCATGCCACGGTCTCCCTCACTTCTCCCAGGGCTTCTGTCCCCTCCCACCCATCAGATTCAGGTATAAAATGATAACAGCCAAATTTGCAGCATTTCCCAGGGGTATTCCATCCCAAGATAGGACTCTGAAAGATGGTAAAAGTCTTTAAGATAAAAAGGAATAAAACATTAATGGTGTAATTTCAGGCCCCAGGCGGGTAAAGGCAAAAATGTTTTGCTGCACTGAACCTTCCCTTTCATCTCATGTCATGAATTGAGGCCCTCTCTGCCTTCTCTGCTCACATTACATGTACATGGTAGGCAGCTCAGTGGGTAGAGGGCATGACCTGGAGTCAGGAAGACCTGAGTTCAAACCCGACCTCAGACACTTAACACTTACTAGCCGTGTGACCTTGGGCAAGTCACTTAACCCCAATTGTCCTGCCTTCCCCCACCCCTCCAAAAAAGCAAAATAATAATAATATTAATAATAATGATAATAAATACTTACATAACCTGCCTTTCAAGGATATTGTGAGAAACGTGCTTTGTAAATCTTAAAATCCTTTAAGAAATGTGGGTTTTGTGACTAATATGGAAATGTTTTGCATGACTGCACATGTATAATCTATACCAAATTGCTTGCCTTATCAAGATAGAGGGAAGGGAGAGAGAGAATATGGAACTCAAAAATTTTTTAAACGTTAAAATTTGTTGTTTAGGGGTGGCTAGATGGCTCAGTGAATAGAGCACTGGCCCTGGAGTCAGTAGGACCCGAGTTCAAATCCTACCTCAGATACTTGGCACACTTAATAGATGTGTAACATTGGGCAAGCCACTTAACCCCAATTGCCCTGATTTCCCCCCTCCAAACATTTTTTATTGATCTATAGTTGAAAAATTAAATTAAATTAAAATTAAATGTAAGGAAAAAGAAATGAGAGCTGTCTATTATTGTTGTTGCTCTTATTAACCCTGATCTATTCCCTGTATGACCCTTCACACAAGAAGCTTTTCAAATCATCTCTTTGTTGCTAGGCTGCCAGTTAACTTCTTAACAAGAACTTGGGTTTTCAAGGAAACAAAAATTTCCTTAAATCCCTCAGGGCTAATCTTGCATATAGGCACAGCAGGTAGACATTCCAGTGCCATGGCTTTGGGGGTAACAACAAAGGCTTCCTCCACCCCAGAACATTATTTCCTCAACAATGCTGTTACCATTCCTGGAATTTCACTATTACGCTAATTTCCCTGAGTTAAGGCACTATTGTCATCTGCGGAGAGGTGACACATTAAGCCATCGCCAATATGTACAAAATGCTCTGTAAAGTCTCTTTCTCCTTTAGAGCATGAAGACGTTGTGTTTCAGTGCAAAAACTGGCTAAGTGAGAAGGGGGCAGAGCATGGGAAAGTTTGGGTGAAGAGAGAGGAAGGGAGGGATCCAGAACTCAAGGCACTATTTATATAGGTCACCCAATTAGGGGGAAATAAGAGAGGAGGAAGACGGAGTAGAATGAAATCACTAGGCAGATAAAAAGCAAGGAGGAGGTGCTAACACTAAAGGCAGGGGGCTAAAGAAGAGTGAACATAGACTAAACAGTATTACTTGGGAAAGACCTGATTCCTGGACCCAGCCATTTGCAACAACATGACTGATGAGGCTTGATAAAAGTCCCAGGGAAAAATTCAGGTGTATGAAGAGAGATATATGGGGTTTTCTGGGATACAGAAGCCAAGACAAATCACATTGTGTGACCTCTCCCAAACACTGTCCCACCAATAGTTTTAAGTGGTCTAGAATGAAACTTGAAAAAGAAAGTAAGTCACTGAAAGAAATCTTGAGACATATATGAGAAGGGATAGGGGCTTTGCCAAGATGGTGGGGTAAGGAAGGTAAATAAGGTATAGATTTGAGGACAGGTAGATAGATAGACAGATAGATATATATGTATATATGCATATATATACACACATATGTGTGTGCACAGACTGTACACACATGTATAAACCTCAGGTCATTAAACAGAACAGTTAGATAGCACAGTGGATAGAGTGTAAGACTGGAGTCAGGAAAACCAATCTTCATGGGTTCAAAACTGGCCTCAGACACTTACTAGCTGTGTGACCCTGGGCAAGTAATTTTAACTCTGTTTGCCCCAGTGCCTCATCTGTAAAATGAGCTGGAGAAGGAGACTGCAAACCACTCCAGTATCTTTGCCAAGAAAACCCCAAATGGGGTCACAGAGAGTTGGACATGACTGAAAAACAACTTACCAGGTCATTGAAATCAATCACTTTTTCCCACGTGATCCACCAACTGCCTTCCCCAGGTCACTGCCCAGCCACCTGGTTCCCACAGTAGGCACCTCAAGTGCTTTGCCTCTCCCCACTCCCAAATGATAGAACCTCAAGCCTTGCCCCCGGCAGGCTTCTATGCCACTTACCATTAGTGTGGTTCCACATGGCCCGTTCCGAGCTGGAGTTACCAGTGACACCAAGGTCTGGTTGTCCTTCTCTTCAAAGCCGACACAGGAGCTATCTCTCAAAGATGTAAATATCTGCTTGAAACCCAAATTTTCCAGCAGGCACTTATTCAAAGACACCCTGATGGAACTGGCCTCACAAGACAGATCAGGCTTCAGGTGGGCAATATCTGAAAGTGTCAATGACAGATAGGACAACAAAGCTCTGGGACCTGAGCTGGATGGAAACTTGAGAGGTTAATTAGTCAGTGAATAAATATTTATTAAGCACCTACTACATTCCACCGAGGCTACCAAGGAAGGTAAAA
>JAQQSW010021314.1:0-10685 GCA_028646575.1 Pseudocheirus occidentalis
AAGTGATTTGTCCAGTGTCACACAGCCAGTGTGCCCAAGTCTGGATTTGAATGAATTCAGGTCTTCCTGACTCCCAGGTCTAGTGCCCTACCCACTGCACCCCCTAGCTGCCAAATACTTACAATGGCTCAGCAACCACATCTTTCAGCATTGAGGAATGAGCTCACATTTGGGGGGAATTGTTGGGGGTGGAAGGAGGCAACGTCTATGCTTTTTTACCTTCCTTGATGTGACAATTTTTTATACGTTAATTTCAAGTTATGGTGACAAAGTCATTATCGTTATCCACTTCCCATTTTTCCTTGTTTAGATGTCTGGGGTTATTTGAAAGGTCTAGCATTTTCTTAATTTTGCTTCTTGTTACAAATGTTAATGCTTAGCTTTACTCTAATCAGTTAATGATCTAACCCAACAGGGACAGCCAAGTCTAAACTGAGTCCCACATCATTAAACAAGCATTTCCCCTCTGCTAGGATAGTTTTATGTTTTGCATAATGCTTAGTGCTCACCATGTCTGGTGCCATCCAATGCTTTTCTTAAAAGTAATCACACTCTATATAGGTGGGATGCTTCTAAAACTATAAACCTTTGCCTTTATTCATTTTAAACTACATTTTCCATGTATTTTTTTTTTTTTGGTCATCCTCCTTATGCCCACCTTTACACTGAAGTCAACAAGAACCACGCCATATGTTGTACTGATCTGGAGCAGGGGGTGTCCACGTGTTTTGTGTCATAAGACCCCCCTTTGCCAGTTGGGTGAAACCTGTACTTTTCAGAATAGTTTTTAAATACATAAGATATATAAGGATACAAAAGAAACAGATTATATTGGAATACTTAACAGAAGATGGTTTTAAGTGTACGGACAAGAGGGTAAGAACATCTCATTTGAAGAATAGCAAAATTTTTCACAGGATTTATCTACCTTTTCATCTTTTGCACCAGATGTTGGCAGATAAGCAACTTTCTTTGTGGCGGTCCCCTTGTTTGCACAGGAAGGCAAGATGACAGAGTGTGCTATAAAGTGTTTCTTCTTGTCTAGATGTTTGATGAACCCAAGTCCCCTAACCGCTTTATTCACCCAAGAACCTGTAAGCTCACCTGCAGTTTTGTCTCTGGCTGCATGGACAGTGAGAACGGATGTAGACGCAGTTCAGTTCCTGTAATAGGCATCATCTCACCAATCATTTAAAAAGGTGTTGAATTTAGAACACAATTAAATTCCTGCTTGCAGTCTGTTCATTCTTAGCACTCTCTGCTGCTTTTTTGCCATTTTACTAAATTCTCAATATGGAAGCAGAAGTGGCACATAGGACTAAGCACCATTCTGTATTTTGACTTGCTTCATGAGTTACTGTGGGAAAATAATTCATTATGCAGCGGCCAACTTACCTGGAAATGTGTGGACATTAAATGTATGTAAAAGAAAAAGATTTTTTAAAGGTATTTTAAAACAGTAGATTGACAAATTATTTCAATCAATTGACCCAGCTATCCCTAACTAGACTGATCCCCAGACATCTGGATCTCCAGATCCCCTGGGACCTTAAGACAATTTTCTATAGTAGGCCACATCTTCACAATCACCCAACTGAGAGGTGTGGAAAATATAAGTATATACTGTACTTACTGCTAGGTGATTACAAAAAGGTGTTCAATCAAATAAGGTATCCTTAAAGCCTTCCCTACAATGAGTTATCTCCCATGTTAACTGCACTAAGATTCCTTGCTAGTTGCAACAACAGATAATTTTGTTCAATGTTCCCATTACAGGTAATATTCTAAAGACTAAATGGAATGGCCACTCCCAAGCCAAGTGAGGTTGTACAGATGCTCTTTTTTGCAACTGAAATGCTGATTACTTTGATTCCTTCAAATACTGCGACTTATTCACTTAAGAAAATGGTCTAGAAATCCACAAAGGAAAGCCAAGTAGATGAACATTTGCTGCCCTATTATTTCCCATATGTGGACAACTGACTTAATTCATCAATATTACTGCCCATGGCAGTGCCCAGGCCTAGAATTAAATAGGTGGAAGCAAGTTCAACTTTATATTGAAATTTAGCAGCACATGATCTCATCAATTTGGGAGTTCCAGCCAACAATACACATTGCAACCTATGTATGTCTGCCCATCCTGCGCCACATGCATCCACCCAACATACTAGAGACCATGGTTTTCTCCCAAGGATAGCAATGAAGCACTCTGGCCATCTGCCTGTCATCCTTTGCCTTCACCAAGTAACAAGCCCATCTTTTCTTTCTAAAATACAATTTCCTTGATGATTCTTTACTTGTTTATCTTTGGAATTCTTCATTGGTTTATGTGTGGCAGCTTGTTCACACTCGCCATGTGTCTTTCTACGGCCCTCTGTGTGATACCCATCTTCACTTCTGCAGAGGCAGTGGTATTCCAGGTCTTACTGCCATAAAGCAATCCTGGTAAAATATTTCTACTGCAAAGATGGGCATTTGCTCTTTTGGGAAACTTGAGAGTCTGCAACCAAATCAAATCTTTTTAATGTTACTTAGTAATATTTTTTCACTAAGACTAACACGCTGACAACCATGGAGCACAACAACCTCAGAAGAAATCAAAATTGCAGGTGACCATCAAGGGCAATAAAATGGCATATGATGTAAGTCAGCCATGGCATAGCATTAACACATGGCATAGTATTAACATTGACTTGTTTTAAGAAACATGAAAATTATCAAGGAGATGTATGATTAGAAACGAGTAAGCAATCACATAGTGAGAACAAGATGCAGAACTTAAGTTTTGTACTAGTATCTACAGAATATGACCCAGAGAAGATCTTCACACCGTTAGGTACAGTCTGCAGAGGACTTATGGAAAAACCCACTTAAGAATGGGGAATATGCACAAGATGGCATCCATCTACTAATAAATGGCTTACTTCAAATTGAAACATACAGTGAAAATTTGCTGGAGGACTGCGTGTAAGATCGCCTCCATAAATATCTGAATTTCTAAGTATCTATTAATTTTTGGCAGAGATAATCACAAGACTGCAGAAAACAACTTTAAGTTACAAAACGTCATCCGTTAAGAATAGGAAGGTGTACAAACTTATCACATTCTTTTGGAAAACCTGAGTTTCTACTCCAAACTTCACTGTCACCCCAAGTCCCCCAGAGTACTCAGTGCTCCAGAAGGAGAAGAGCACAACTTCCACTTAAGGTTACCTATCCAAAATACCACTTTCTGTGATCAGTATTTATACAAATAGGCATACATACACATAACACACACACTCACATATAATATATATATAGATGTATACAAAAGGCAAGAATAAAGACTGTGTATTTTTAAATGCTTATTACTAAACATCCCCCAATCAATTCAGCTTTATAGAATAACACTTAAGGATAAAAGAAAATATAAAATGTATTCTTACCAAAATTTCAAGGGAATTTTACACACACACACACACACACACACACACACACACTTTAATAAACACCACTTGCTCCCCAAATCACCTCAGAAAACCTGAAAGCATATATGAGCAACTTCTATAATGGCAAAAAAATAAACCAAGAAAATAATAAGGTAGGAAAGAGGAAAACTTAAAGCTTAAATTTCTGTTTTGCAAATGTCATCAATATCCATTTGTTTTTATTGAGAGCCAAAGCCATATATAAGTTAACAGAGCCACAACTAGATTTGCAAATAACTTTATACTTTCTATTTACCTACACGGACTGTAACAGCAGTCTTATCAGAAATATTTTAAGGTAACATGATTAACCAGTGATTTGTCATCCTGTATCAATTCCTGAAGAAGGGCAAGTCTGGGCAGTGAGGGTCAAGGGACAGTTCAGTTCTAAACATGTAAGCCAGATGTAGTGGTCTACTGTACCCCTTTCAAGGATCCATTTCTGCTGTCTCCCATCCCAGTTCTTGATACCCTGGACAAATAAATGTATCATAGTATCTCTTCAGTTGCACCAGATTTTTCTCCATTCCATAACCCTTGTTCTACTTATATAAGTCCACTATTATGTGGACAGAACAACAGGCACACAGAGTCAGATAGATACATAATGTGAGAACCAAGAATAATCCTTCTGTTTTACTCAGGGACAGCCACAGGTTGGAAAACAATGAGAGAAAAGCAAACAAAATTTTAAATATTAGCATATTTGTCACCTAACTCCTTAAATAGCTGATTTCTTTATATGTGCTAAGGTTTTAAACTCTGATCTAGCAAAAATCAATTTCCTTTACCACATGTCCTTATTTCAAGTTTTTAAACCTGAATTTAATTCCCTTAAAACCTTTTCTTCCCCCCCCGATGTTTGGTGTTTCTGTCTCACTCCCCATAAAAGATGATGGTACAGTATAGTACTTTGCAAAACAGCATGAAGCTAATTCTATGTGATAATTACATATGAGATATAAGTCTTCAGAAGTTGTGTTGAATATGAGACTACTTTACTCCAACAGTCCTGCCTGCTTTTGAAAGAATAAAGCAAACTTACTATCTATGAACACACACAAATTAACTGCTTGATGATTCAATTTCACCTTTAAGGAAAAAAGAGGAAACTACTCTCTAAATAAAAGAGAAAAGAAACAAAAAAATGTAAAAATGATATATGAATTTACACACACACGCTGCTGCCTGGGATGGCAGCTCCAATCAGAAAAATTAGCTAATATTACTTAAGTACTCAGGAGGAAAAGGACAGTTGAAACTACTATCTAGAAGTTCTTTTAAAGACCATCCAACTGTGGGTTTGTATCTAACAGTCTTATGGGTTACCAAATGAGTAGAAATTAAGAATGCCAAATATTCCAGTTTTCTGATTATATAAGATCAAATAGTACAATTACTTAGAGAATAAACACAAAGGTAGCCTTTTACTGTTTGCGTTTATGTGATTTAGTGTTCTCTATTTTGTCATGCAAGATAAATCAAACAGTATTCACTAAATATATGTTTATGCATACATTCATTCAAGTTACTATGACCTAAACAGACTTTTGAATATGTGTATATTTAGGAGTTTAATGAATACCTGGCCATGAAAACAACTGCTTCTCTATCAATATAATCTAACGCAGAATGAAAAAAAAAATGCTTTAAAGGATTGTTCATAAAATCTCCTTTCAAAATATAACTTTCTGGAAAGGAAAGTAATACTATATCTATACAATCAATAAGCTGGTAAAAAAGTTAAACAATGGTAGTATAAATCATTAATAAAACTAAATATCATGATGTTTCCGAACTCAAAAACTAACATCTGACATTTCCTTAATCATTCAGTAAAGTATTAGAAACCAGGTACCTCAGTAATCACCAACTACATACCAAAAGTTTATATTCTAAATTAAACACTAGTCTACAGAAAAATATTGCTACATAAGTAACATTTATTAATGTTCTGCTGTATTTACAGTTTTAACATAGTAAAACTCAAATGTGAATTACCACTCGGCAGAAGCACATCGGTCTACACTTACATTGCGCATCATAGTTTCTGCTAACACATTATAAAAGCAAGTAATACAATTTATTAGGGATCATCTCAAAAGTCCCAAAGTCAAAACTTTTTCCCAATCCTCTAGTCTCTATTTCCAGAGATAAAGCAAAAATAAAATAAGAGGAATCTGTTTCACGAGAGATGTAAAGAATTGTACTTACTAATTTTGTCATCTTTGTCTTTGATAATGTAACAATACCATATGTAGAGAAAATGTTTATGAAATCCCAAAGTACTAACTAGAAAAAAAAAGGGTACTGTAAAATTTAGGTTACAGACTAATACTTGTATTACACCTTGCAAAAAGGAACACTCATTCCTGACTATACCTTAAGTGAATTTCGTACTATGACTGTTTCCAGGTGTACACAAAACACAATTTAAGATTTATAGGTTTATTTTAAACAGCGTATACGTATCATGTGCAGAAATGTAGTCTTAACAGTTTTCTAAACTTTTGAGAATATCCCTTCAAAATGGCCAGCATTATACATATCTTACACTGAAAATTCATTTTAAGATGGAGAATTAAATAAAGCAAGACTGCCCCCTACTGACTATAGGGACATAGCTCATGCTATTTTAAATGACTACAAACAATATATAAGGCATTATTAGTACATCACAGACTTGATTGCAATAGCTTTTTCAAACATTAACCACTAATGATTCAATGATTACAGAATTCTGCATTAACTATTAAAATTTTACACCTAGAAACAAATAAAGAGAAATGATCTTCAACAGTGCTTTATTTATTTTTTAAAGCAGGTGATTATTTCTTCTGTGTTTTGAATCTTGATTCACTTCCTGCAGGTGTCCTGTTGCTTCTTGAGAGAGAATTCATAAATGCAGGAAGGCTGTGCCAGAAAACATCTGTCAGAAAAGGATATTGAATATTGAAACTATAGTTAGATTGTTGTTTTGGACAAGAGAAGGATGCAGTGCACAAAAGAATGCAGGATGTTTGTAGACGTACAAAATGCACCTTCACACTGCTGGAGGATTACTATACACTGATGTCACTGAGTCAACAGGTAAACATTTATTATTAAATCAGATCATTTTACAATTTAATAAAGCTGCCAGAGCTAAGATTCACAGAAGGATGTGCCTGCTTTCTCCGAGGTCTTTCCCCTAAGGTGTGTGTAGCCAAGAGTACCACACTTAAGAGTCTAGAGAGACCTACGCTTGAATCCAGTTCTCAGTCGCTGTGAGGACAGGAAAGTCACTTACCCTCCCAGCCTCAGCTGTCACGTCTGTAAAAGGAAGCTAATGCCGTGCTATCTGCTTCATAAGGTTGTTATGACAATTAAATGAGATGATGCATGGAAAGCAAACCTAGAATGTGATGGTTAGATATTTATTGTATTATTTTGTTCTCATCTTTTCAATGGGGTTCAGCCAGAAACCTATTATTACTATCATTACTGACTGCTCCTCGTCTTCACAACTGCATGTACAAGAGGCTCATGAAGACAGCCGTTCACCCACACCGCATCCAAAGGATTCTGGGAGCAGCATTCTGCATCCAACACAAAAGTGTGAGTGCTCACCTTCAAAGGCTCTCAAGAGCCTATATAAGCCTTTGGTGGCTGTGGCTTAGCAGCACCCCCTTCGGTGTATGGGGTGTACTGGACTGCTGCTGAAGTACATTTCAACTCAAAAATGCTGTGATTCTCAACACTTCAGTGGCTTCCTAGAAATCAGACTACCTGGTTTGGTTTGGGTTTTTTTTTTTTTTAATCTCACATACACAACGTAGGGAATACTGTGACTACTATCTTTCTGGCCCAATTCTACACTAGCATTAAATCAATGGTAAGGTTTTGTTTTTGTTGGCATTTTTCCCCTCAGGACAAAGTACTAACACTTTGTCATAAGGAATCTTGAAACAATGGGGGAAAGTCAGGACACTCAAGAATGCAAAGACCAAATTAAGTTTTGTAAAAATGGCACACCTAGCAAAACACGCTCTAAAGAAATAAGTTAGGGGCGGCTAGGTGGCGCAGTGAATAGAGCACCGGCCCTGGAGTCAGGAGTACCTGAGTTCAAATCCAGCCTCAGACACTTAACACAAAAAACTAGCCGTGTGACCTTGGGCAAGTCACTTAACCCCAACTGCCCTCCAAAAAAAAAAAAAAGAAAGAAATAAGTTATCAAATGAACAAATGAGGTCTAAGTGCAGTCTAAGTGAATCTTAAGATCATTTTGTGAATGGGATGGAAATGTTGGTCTTAACTTAAAAGATAAGAGTGGCAGGTAGTATGGTATGTGAAAAGAATGTTGCATTTGGAGTCAGAAGACCTGAGTTCAAAAGTCTAGTTCTGCCCCAATGTTTATATGACCTAAGGCAAATCCCTCATTCTCTCTCTCTTTCCCCATCTATAAAATAAAGTTAGAAGAGATGATCTCTAAGAAACCCCTTTTCCAGCTCTAAATGAAGCAAATCATAAAAGGCTAACTTTGCTCACACACATCAGAAAAGGAACTGTAACGACATTTAGGAAAATAAACAAGAGCAAAAGACACACAGATAGAAAAATGGCAGGTGGATACTATAGACACTGCAGTGTGCTTTTTATTCATTCTTATTACTGTTTAAAGTAAATTAATTTTTATCTGTTTCTATTACTATATATAAACTCATGAAATAGGTACTCCTTTGCCACAATATTAATGTTCACAAAGTATGTGACATAGTCCAAATGACAACATCAGCCCTTCACTCAAAGGCTCCTACAACTTCTGCTCAGGTAAATGGGCTCTGCTAGGTTTCTTAAAGTCAAGACAGCCACACAGCAAACACTAAAGACAACTGAAACAGTCTGTCAAACGGGGATTCCAACTACTATACCCATACCTTACATACTAAGAGCTACACGCTTAACTCAAGCTAACATGCAAACAGCTCTTCCATATTAGCCAGGGCACAATGAAGCTTCTCCACAAGGCAGAAGTGCTCATGATGAAATGAATGATAAGAAAATCTGATCTTATGGAATATTCATATTATGTTGAATCTGTAGATCAGAGAGACCGTTGTGGAAATGAAAGGATTTCTAAAACTTTGATATACAGACCATGAGACAAAGTATGTGACTAAATTTCTTAACCTTCAGCAGGAAAAAAAAATTTTTTTTAGGCACTGTGTGAAATGTTATATTTTCAGCAAGGCTTAAATGGAAATTTTGACTTTTCTACTTTAAAGTTACACATTCCAATAAATCACTCAAGTCTAGAACAAACTTTTTTTCTTAAGAAAAAAGGGGGAAAAAAGGCAGAAAAGCACATATATTCATGCTTAGAAAAGGAAAGGGGATGAAAGAGGATGTCTTCATTTTAACTAGCAATGGAACAGTCATGATTTTCTTTCTCAGGAGGCACCTCGCCAATTCCTAGCAGTTATTTTTTTAATTGTTATATACTCTGATTTATTATATTCACGGATGATAAATATAAGTACCTAACTATATCTCTGTAGTCTATGATGTAATTAAATTGATGGTTTTTTAAAAAATTGATTGTATGTTTCATATATGCAAATGGTCTCAAGAGCATGAAAAGTTTGATTATATTAATTTTATTTCACAAAATTAGTAAATTCATCCTCTGGGGGGGGGGGCGGAGCCAACATGGCGGCATAGAAGCAAGCAAGGTCCACAGCTCCCACACTGCCACCCTAAACACCCATATAATTATGAGCCCAGATAAAGTCTAGGACTCTCAGACTCACAAAAATACAGAGAACACATCTCTCGCTGAAGGCAGCTCGGCAGTAGGGGCTCATCAAGCAGCCGGGAGCAGAGAATGAAATAGCCTGAAGCCGAGACCATGGCCAGGCCCGGGGAGGTGGGAAGGAGCCAAGCCCCGCAGCCAGTCTTCAGAGGTTCTACAGACTCCAGCACCTCCACATCTGCTAAGGCGTGAGGAACAGGACGGGAGAGGGGCAGCTCGCATGGCAGCGGAGCAGAGACCTGGCCAGCCCAAAACCGCAGCTGTGGCCAGGCAAGGGCCCAGGGCAGCCACAAGGAGCAGAGCCTCCCAAACCACAGCTTGAGTCTACTTCAAAGAAAATCTAAAGCACCGGCCTAAGGGGAGCTTCAGTCAGAGACGGTTAGTGAAAGTGAAACTTTGAAAATTAATTTGGGAGTGGTAAAGCAGTTCGGCCAATCGGCCCCCAGGGCAAGGAAGCAGTGGGAGAAGGGAACTGCTGGAACCAGGGGCGACCCCCACTGGGCTGCTTCAGTGCCCCTGGCCTGCCGACTCCACAGGGGGGCCGAATCTATTGATCAGGGCCAAGTGCTCTTGCGTTGAGCGGCAGATCTGGATCGTGGTCTTGGGTGGTGGTCCTGGGGTGCACTTTCAGCAAGCCAAAGCTGGGGGAACTTGCAACATCCCCCTAATAGCTCCAGCAGTTGGGAAAACCCCAGTAATTTGGAACAGAGCTTCCCCCCCGGAAGCAAAGTTTCACAGACCTAAAAAAACCAACCAATTAATTGACTGGCCAACATGAGGAAAAGGAGGCAAAATAAAAACAATAAAACTCTAGAATCCTTTTTTGGGGACAAAAAGGGTCAAAGCATGGAACGGGAGGAAGAGAGCTCAGAACTCAGAACTCCCACACCAAATGCTTCCAAGACAACTGAAGAATGCCTAGAAGCTATACATCAACTGAAAAAGGACTTTGAAAAACAAATAAGAGAAGTGGAGGAAAAATTGGGAAGAGAAATGAGAATGATGTGAGAAAATCGTGAAATGAGCGTCAACAATCTGACTGAAGAAAACAACATACATTATCTCAAATGGCAAAAGAGGCCCAGAAAGCCAATGAGGAGAAGGAATGCCTTAAAAAGTCGAATTTCCCAGATGGAAAAAGAATCTCAAAAGCATTCTGAAGAGAATAATTCCTTCAGAATTAGAGTGGAGCAAGTAGAAACTAATGACTTTATGAGAAACCAAGATACTATTAAACTGTTACAAAGAAATGAAAAAATAGAAAGCAATGTGAAATAGCTCCTTGAAAAAGCCACTGACCTGGAAAACAGATCCAGGAGAGACAATTTGAAAATCATTGGTCTACCTGAAACCCATGACCAGAAAAAGAACTTGGAAAGCATCCTTCAAGAAATCCTCAAAGAAAATTGCCCTGATGTTTT
>JAQQSW010021316.1:0-10684 GCA_028646575.1 Pseudocheirus occidentalis
TCTCTCTCTCTCTCTCTCTCTCTCTCTCTCTCTCTCTCTCTCTCTCTCTCTCACTCACTCAACTGGTAGCTAGGCCTAGACTGTGCTGGCAGCAGCAGCTCACACCTTCCAGACAGAGCTCACAGCTTCCAGACAGAGCTCACACCTTCCATACTTAGCCCTCAATATCCAACAAATTGATTACCATTATAGTTGGTCATTGAATTGATCAGAGTTCTTTAAGCCCCTCAGAGATATCTTTACAATATTACTATATTAATTATTCTCCTAGATTTACTCAGTTCATTCTGCATTGAAGTATTCCAATATTTATTTGAAATCTATTTTGTTCTTTATTATGACACTATAGACCATGTATATTATATTTCATAGACCATACTTTGTTTAGTCATTCCCTAATTAATAGTCATTTAGTTTCCAGGTCTTTGCCAGCTTAAAAAGAACTCCTAAATTTTTTTGTACTTATATGACATTTTCCTTTTCCTCTGGTGTCTCAGTGGTATATAGGCTTAGTAATGGTATTATTTCATTAAAAAATATGCAGAGATTAGTAACTTTTTCATTATATCATTTTCTAGGAGGGCTGCAAGAGTTCCTATTTCCACCATTAGTGCCTGTTTTCATAAAGGCTCTGCAATACTTGTAGGTTATGTTCTTGTTGTCAATATTTTTTATTGTAGAAGTGGAATTACTTTAATGAGCATTTCTTTAACTTTTAGTATTTTTATGTGGTCGTTGATGGGCTGGATTTCTTAATTACAAAAAAGCCATTTTTCTTCTAATCTTTTGATATTTTATCTAGTTGGGGAATGACTCATTCAAATCTAAATCAGTGTTTATAACGTTTTGGAAATTAGGGCCTTATCTGAAAAATGATTTTTAAAAGTTTCTCACCTGGTTAATTGCTTTTCTTCTCATTTTAGCAGTATGGGTTTTGTTTATGTAACAAATTTAAAATTTATATAATAAAATTGTACACATTACCTTCCGGGATATTCTCTGTCCTCTGTTTTGATATCTATAAATATGCAACATTTTTGCTCATTTTTTTAAATTCTAAACTTACATAGAAGATAAGAAAAAATAACAAAAGAAACTAAAATACTAAAATTTAAAATACACAATAAGAAAAGAAAAATATACATTGCCATGTGCATAGCAGAACATAAGAGAGTATTCAAAATAAAAAGCAATAAATTTCCATTTCAAGGAAGCCTGCATAATAAATAATACATACTGTGTTTAGAACTGTCCATCTTTACTTCCTTGTATCTTTCCATATTTTTCTAAATCCACCAACTCATCATTTCCTACACCTTAACAATATTTAAACCTTGTAATGTCTAGTTATTTTAAAATTTAAATATTTTAAGTTAATATTTAAAACAATATTGATTAACATGGCTGACATAGTATAGTTTCCATATTTTTTCTTTTCTTATTTCTTTTGATGAAGTTCAACTTCATCTGGTATTATGATTACTCTTTTCCCTAACAAATTCAACTTTTAATCTTTATTTTGTACTTCTGTTTATCTCTTATTTCCTATCTCTCCTGACTCCTCTACTTCACTTCAACCTTTACCTTGCCCTCCTATTACTTAATTTACCCCTCTCCAAGTGATCCTCTCTTATGCTCTCTCCCCTCTCCTTCCTCCTCCCTGTTCCCTTAGCTTTTTATTTCTTTATGATTTTAGAAGACTTTCTTATATGTATTGCTCTCTCTTCAACCCATTTCCAATGAGAGTAGGATTCCAGAACTACTAGACTTCCTCCTCCATTGATTTCCTCTGTGTCAGTTTGTCCTCTCTCACTTTATTGCATATGATAATTCCTCTTTTTGTCTTTTCCTGGAGGGAAGTACTTTTTCAAATCACATCATATTCAGCTCTACTCCAAATTTCTTTCAAACTACCCAATTGCTAATTACAATCTTAGACACATGTGTTTACATTTTGTCATATAAAAAGTAAACAGTCTGTCCCTATTTAGTCCCTTGTAATTAGTATTTAATGTTTGCCTTATATTTCTCTTCAATCATATATGTTAAAGTTTCTATTTTGTTCAGGTCTTTTTTACAAGGAAATCATGAAAATCTTGCAATTCATTGAATATTTCTTTTGTTGTTGCTGTTGTTTATGCTTATGCTTAACTTCATTGGCTATGATATTTTCAGCCACAATTCCAGTTCTTTTTCTCTTTGATTTATTGCATTCCAAGACCTGCAATCTTTTAGTCTAGCCACAGCTAGCCCTGTATTAGTCTAATTGTGGCTGAACCATATTTAATTTTTTTTTTGCTTTTATCCTCTCCTTGAGTAGAGGATTTTATATTTTAATTGTGATATTCCTGTAGGTTTACCTAACAGGATCTCTTTCAGGTGGCAATGGGTATATTTTTTGTCTCTCTATTTCCCCCTCTTATTCTAAAATTTCTAACAATATTTTTAGTTATTTTCGTAATTACTAAATCAAGACTCTTTTTTGATCATAGCTTACAGGTAGTGCGGTTATTGTTATGTTTTCTCTTTTTGATCTGCTCTTCAGATCAGTTTTTTTAACTTCACATTTTCTTCTAATTTTTCATTCTTTATATTTTATTTTATTTTATTATTCCTGGGTCTCTTCTAACTTTGCTGGCTTTTTCCTTGCCCAATGTGAATTTTCAAGAAGTGATTTTTGTTCTTAAAATTCTGGATCTCCGTTTCAAGTTGGGTGACTTTCTTTTCATAAATCTTATTGTTTTTCTTGGATTATTCTTATTTTTTTAAATCCTCGAGCTTTCTCATTTGATTTTTAAAGTCTTTTAAAAATTGTTCTATGAATTATTTTTTGTCAGGTGACCATTTGGTGTTACTCCTTAAAGTAAGAAAGGCTTTTTTTTTTTTTGCTTCACTACCCTCCGATGAGCATGAACCAAAGTCTTCTTAGTTCTTGTAGCAACTTTCTATTGTTGGCATCTTTCTTCTTTGCTTCCTCATTTTAAAAAAATCACACCTTGTTATAATTACCTCTAATTCTGGGGTATGGGAGATAGTACCTCTGTCTTCAGGTCCTCTTCCAGTTCTCCTCTATGGCCTGGAACCAAAACTGAGAATTCTGCCCTCCTTTAAGTATCCACAGCCAGTGGCATCTGCTCCACTGTTTATGAACTCCTTGGTTTTGTGTTAGTTCTTTCTTGCCCAGGGCCACACTTAGGCAACACAACTGTACCTGGTGTCCCTTATCATCAGAGGTTCCCTCAATCTTCCCATGCTCAGATACCTGACTACCCACACTGTCTGGGAGGTGCAAATTCTTGTGGCTAAGGCTAAGACTATATTCCCACCCAGCTAGCCCCAGGGCTTGCTGCTTGCTGTTTGATCTTAACTAGCCTGGAGGCATTTATACTTCACAGGGAACAAATTTAAGCCCTGGGATTTTTCTTTAGGTGGTCCTGAGAAGACTGCATTTCTGTTCCAACTCTTGTTTGTTTGTTTTTGCTTTTACCATTCTTTGTTCACCCTAAGATGCTACTTTGTCTTACTTGTGGGGAAAATTTGGAGAGTTTAGAATTTTCTGACCCACTCTGCCATATTCCCAGAATCCCATCTCCCTACAAATTTTTAAAAGATGTCCCCCTTTATGTATAGGTTATTTATAGCTTATCTAGCTATATGATGAAATTTGGTGTATACTGAGTTTGCACCAGATGTTTTTTCTTGCTTTTCTAGCAAGTTTTGTCAAATGAGTAATGCACTAAAGAAGTCTTTTCAGAAAGAGAATATTATGTTGTATTTTCATAAGGTTTCTGAACACTGTATATATCTTTGATCTCTTTCTGAATCTAAGGAACATATAACAGAGATGATGGGATGTAAAGGTATACACTTTTAAGACTTTGACTCAATAACAAGCACCTTGTATAGGCCATCAGACACTGAGTGGGCCATTTCTGTGTATGTGTGTATAAAAGAGTCAGAAAATTAGGATCAATGAATAGATACACTTCTCCCCCAAACAAGAGTTGATCTCCTAAGCAAGTTGAATGATAATCAATAGAGAAACTACATGCTTGGTTGGTATTATCATGGTAACTAAAGAAAATAAAGAAGGTCCCCAGTATATTTGGTGGGACAGGAGATATGTGAAAAGATTTTCAAAGGGTGGGCAATTTGTATTATTAGAAGAAATATCAACCTCAGTGAAAATATATTCCTTTAGATATATGAATTGAGTATTTGAAACATTGAATCTACTTCCTAGGAAATTTAAATATGTTACCAATCTTTAGACATTGTAACTTTCTGTAGTTTGCATATGATTGAAAAAACTAATCAGATTTTTGAGCAGTTGAATATAATTCCAAGATCATCTGACCTCTTTGAAGCAGTTACAAAACTCACTGCTTTATTATTCTCCTGTTTTATTTTTTTAAAAGCCCCAAACAAAAGCACACATAAAAAAATCATGTACCCATTTAATTAAATAACAACTGCTCACAGGTCACTCTGTATAGTCGTTTACCCACATTTAATTGAGACAAACATTTTAAGGACCAGCTTTATTGTGTTCAATGTGACATTCTTCCAATACACACTTCAATTCAGTTCCAAAAGATTGTCCAAAATATCTACTTAGGAATACAAATATGAACATACCAATATTTATTAAATGTCTACTGAGCAGACAAGTTCTCTTCCTAAGTCTTTCTTTTTAGAGAACCAAAAGAATGTGGGTAATTGCACTGCTATGAGATATGTGAGACTAAATCTTGAAAAAGGAATTGTACTTGCCCTCAGGTGTTTTATTATCTAGCACAGTGATAAAAAATTTACACGCAGAAAATTATGATGTACTATTATAATGATATTATAGAATATAATAGAATGATAAACACATAATGCATTCACAAAAGACTTGTCATTTTACAAAGATATGTGCTTCCATATATACATATATATATACACACACAATCACTTTCACCTAACACTGATCATCCTTCCACTAAACAATTCATTCTCAAAATTTCCACAGTGGTAGAACTCCTCAGTTATCTCAATTATGAAAGAAAAACATTCTGGCAGAACTATTGTAGTATAATGCTCCAAAATCATTATTTTTGATGCCTACTGACAAACATGGTTTATAAAGGGAAAAAAGGCTAACAAGTCTTGGGATGTTTTAGAATTTCCTGTGGTACAGATTGAGAAGCAATGCTCTAAAAGTGGCATAGTCAAAATGGCAGAGTAAGAGGCAACATTTTGTTTTTTGCCTAGGTTCCTCTGCAACTTCTTCCACAATGACCAGAAAGAAGTTCAAGCAGAATTTTGAAAGGCAAAGAGCCATAGTGAGTTATTTTTCCAATTCAGGGCAACTTAGTGAAACAGAGAGATCTGAGGACACTAGGAGCTGGCCAGGATCACACTGCAACAGTAATAGGCATCATGGTAGAAGTGGCAGTGGACTGTGGTGGTTACAGCAGTAATAAAATGACCTGGAAGAGTAAGTGGAATGAAATGCAATGGAAACCATATATCAGCACTAGACTTAGGAAAGGCTATAATCTAGTACCTCTCAATTATTTTCTAATTCTGGGTCACAGTTCCATGGCAGAGAGTAGTGGTTGAAGTCAAAAGTGAACAGTGTATAAAAAAGGGATTAGTTGAACCAAGATAGCTGCAGACCCTGAATCCAAGAGCAAAGGGAAGATTCAATTTTAAATTCTGGGCCCATATGTAAACCTACAATTTAATCCACTATGAAGATGTCCTGTATAATTACACATGTACATCCTGTATTGAATTTCTTTTCCTTCCAGTGGGGGTGGGTAACAAGGGAGGAGCCGAAAGAATCTAGAATTTAAAGGTCTGAAATACCTGCAACTAGGAATCAAGATATACAGGGGCTAGGATAGGGAGACCCTCCCTGCCCTACCAGAAAGTTAGAGAGCAGAACAGGGGAGGGGCTCCACAGTGGGATCCCTGTTTTGGGGGTGGGGTAGGGAAAAGATAGGGAGAAAATTTCTAACTCAAAAATCTCATGAAAATGAATGATGTAAACAAGAAAACAAATGAAATTTATTACATTAAAAAAAGAAATTTTAAGTGCATAGATAAAGCAGGCATTGAACAGACCTCTCTAAGGATCATACAATTTTGAAAGCACCAAAACCTGCAGATCCCAAAGCAAACTAGGAAAGCAGCAGAAGTTCATAAAGAACAGAAACTCAGACCAGATGTCCCTGTAATTGGTGAGCAGAACCCAACTCTAACATAAAGTCTAAACTCAAGGAGTAGGCTGGAAAACTGAGCATGATTTTTTTGTATCATTCTCATTTCTGTTCCCAATGTTTCCACCACTTCTCTTATTTGTTTTTCAAAGTCTTTCAGTTGATCTACAGCTTGTAGGCACTCTATGAGTGTCTTGGAAGCATTTGGTGTGGGAATTGTGACTGTGTTGTCTTCCTCCCATTCCATGTTTTGATCCTTTTTGTACACAAAAAAAGATTCTGGAGTTTTATTGCTCTTCTTATTTTGCTTCCTTTTCTTCATGTTGACCAGTCAATTAATTGGTTCGGTTTTTTTTTTAGCTTTGTGGAACTCTGCTTCCAGGGGCGGAAGCTCTGTTCCAAATCGCTGGGGTTTTCCCACCTGCCTGAGCTATTAGGGGGGTGTTGCAGCACCCACCAGCTTTGGCTTGCTGAAAGTGCACCCCAGGACCACCACCCAAGACCATGATCCAGATCCTGGCCGCTCAACACAAGAGCACTTGGCCCTGATCAAGAGACTCAGCCCCCCTGGGGGGTCCACAGGCCAGGGGCTCTGAAGCAGCCCAGTTTGGGCAGCCACTGGTTACAGCAGTTCCTGGCCTTCCCCCACTGCTTCCATGCCCTGGGGTTAGATTGGCTGAACTGCTTTTTCTCCCCCCCAAATTTAGCTTGAAAGCTTCACTCACTTTCACTGACCTTATCTAATCCTGTCTTGATAGATGTGAAGATTGCTCGATGTGCTGCAGATCTTGTCTGAAGTAGATGCATGCTGTGGCTTGGGAGGCTCGCCTCTTCCAGACCACCCTGGGGCCTGGCTGCAGTTTTGGTTTTTTGCTTGGTTGGCCTTGGCTCCCAGCAGCTGCAATGAGCCCCTCCCGCTGAGCTGCCTTCAGTGAGAGATTTATTTTCTGTATTTTTGTGAGTTTGAGAGCCCTAGAATTTGTTTAGAGTCATATTTTATGGGTATTTAGGGTGGCTGTGTGGGAGCTACAGAACTTTGCTGCTTCTACACTGCCATCTTGGCTCCATTTCCCCCATCCATATTTTTAGAGGAGAAATTAAGGGAGTTACAGGAAGAAATAGACAACAAAATTTACTCCTTGGGGACCTCAACCTCCCCCTCTCATAATTAGATAAATCTAAGCAAAAAGAAACAAGAAAGTAGTTAATTGTGTCAGCAGAGTTTTAGGAAAGCTAGATATGGTAGCCTTCTGGAGAAAATTGAATGGGCACATTATAAAGTATACTTTTTTCTTGATTGTATATAATGCCTACACAAAAATTGACCTTGTATTAGGGCATAAAAACCTCACAATTCAGTGCAGAAAGGCAGACATATTAAACGCATCCTTTTCAGATCATGAAGCAATAAAAATTGCATGTAATGGATGGCCAAGGAAAGATTGACTAAAAACTATTTGAAAACGAAATAATCTAATCCTAAAGATTCTAATCCATTGGTTCTAATTGTTCTTTACAACATGACTAATGTGAAAATATTTTTAAATGAATGCATATGTAAAGGCTTTATGCATGCTGTCTGGGAAGGGTGTGTGTGCAGGGGGAGAAAATTTAAAACTCAAAATCGTATGGAAGTGAATGTTGAAAACCCAAATTAAATTAAAAATTAAATTAAAGCACTTATTAGTATCTTTTTTGCCCAATGATGCTAATAATATTGACAATATAAATGAAATGAATTTTTACGAAATAAATTTTGCACTTTCATTGAACAAGAAGTAGAATATTTAAATCTAACTTAAAAAGAATTAGAGAAGTTATAAATGATATCTCTAATACTAAAAAAGTACTACATGGATACACAGGTGAATACTATCACACATTAAAAAAAATTGATTTGGGGCAGCTAGGTGGTACAATGCATGGAGCAGCAGCTATGGATTTAGGAGGACCTGAGTCCAAATCTGGTCTCAGACACTTGCCACACTTATTAGCCATGTAATATTGGGCAAGTTACTTAACCCCCAAATAACTTGCCTTCTCCCCTCCAAAAATGATTACACTACTATATAAACATTTTAAGTGGATAAGGTTCCTATAAAACTCCTTACATGAAATAAATATTGTCCTGACACTTAAAGAAAGTAAAACAGAACAGAGAAAGAAAATTACACAAACTAATTTCTTTACGAATATTCATGCAAAATTTTGCTTTAAATTCTGGCAAAGATATTACAATAATATATCACAAAAATCATACACTGTGACCTGGCTGAATTCATACCACTAATGTAGAGCTGGTTCTATAATAATAAAAAAACTCTAATCATAATTGAATACATCAATAACATAACCAATAAAAATTATTAGTCTAGTTCAATAGTTGCAGAAAAGAAATTTTGGCAAAATATATTTCATTTAAAAACACTAGAAAGCTAGGTAGGAATTGATGAAACCCACTGAAAAATAATTTTAAAAGGATATCTATCTAAAACCAAGAGCCAGCAGTATCTCTAATAGGTGTAAGCTAGATGACTTTCCAAAGAGATCTTACTGAAATCAGAAATTCTATTACCACAGTTGAAATGATTGTTATTGAAATATAACAAGAACAATAAATTAAAGGAATAAACAACATAAACAAGAAAGCAAAGCTTTCTTTTTCTTTTTTTTGGAAATGATATAATTGTTTACTTGGAGAACACTAGAAAGCTCACAATGACAACAGTGAAAGCAAAAAGCAACTAATCAAAAACAGTCAACAACTTCTGCAAGGAGGCAGGATATAAATAATCCCATTCAAATCAATTGCCTTTCTGCATAATAACAGCAAAATTCAACAGGAGAATACAGAAAAAACACTTTTAAAATAACTTCAAAACATAGAAATTACGTGACAGCCTACAAAGACACACACACAAAAACTATATTAATACAATTATTAAAACATCCATAGAAATAAACACATAACTAATGGATGGTGATTAAATGTTCATGGGTAGGCCAAGCCAATATAATAATAATGACAATATTACCTATATTTATTTTTTTCATTTCATGTCATACTAATTAAATGGCCAAATAATTCATATAAAGAAGTAGAAAAAATAATAAAATTCATCTGGAGGGACAGCAGGACAAGAACACCAAGGGAATCGATGAAAAAAGAAAAGGAAGGAAGGGAACCTAGCTGTACAAGATGTTAAACCACAATGCCATAATGAGCAAAAACAAGTTGTTACTGGATAAGAAATAGTGGTTGATCAATGAAACAGAGTAGATGCACAATACGCAGAAACAAGTAGAATAGACTAGTGTTTGATAAACCCAAAGATAAAAGCTTTGGGGTCAAGAATTCATACTTTGACAAAAGCTACTGGTAGAACTTGAAAACAGTCTGGAAGAAAGTATACATAAACATATGATTCATCACATTCAAGATGAGTTCAGAATTTGAACATGTTTTAGAGAAAATGAATTGTATAATAAGCATATTTGTAAAGATTGGAAAAATTTTCCTCTAACATCTACTAAAAAAGGGAGCATTCATGACCAAACAAAAGTTTGAGAGTCTATGTGAGGTATAATAAATAAATTTTATTAAAAAATAAAGCTTTCGTATAAACAAAAGCAATGCATTTTAAATTATGAGAAATTCAGGCAAATGGGAAAATCTTTGCAGCAAATTTCTTTGAAAAAGATGTCATCTCTCAAATATGTATGGAACTGAGCCAAATTTATAAGAATAAGAGTCATTCCCAAATTGACAAATATTCAAAGAATATGAATACAAAGTTTTCAGAGGAAGAAATTCAAGCCATTAATAGACATAATAAATATATTAAATTACTAATAATGAGCTAAATGCAAATTTAAAAATTCTAAGGAATCACTTGATACATATCACCTTGGTATAAAGGACAGAAAAGGAAAATCACAAATGCTGGAGGGGATGTGGAAATATAGGTACAATAAACTCACTGTTGCGGAACTTTGAAGTAGTCCAACCATTCTGGAAAGCATTTTGGAATTATGTACTGAAAGCTAATTAGCCATGCATACCACTTGACCCAGAAATACTGATTCTAGGTCTATACCTCAACAAGATTAAAGAAAAAGATATTACACTGGGGGGTGGAGCCAACTTGGTGTCATAGAAGCAGCAAGGTCCCGCAGCTCCCACACCGCCACCCTAAACACCCATAAAATTATGAGCCTAGACAAAGTCTAGAACTCTCAGACTCACAATAATACAGAAAATATCACTTGTGGAAGGCAACTTGGCAGCAGGGGCTCATCGCAGACAGGAGCGGAGCCTGGCCCAGCCTGAAGACAAGAACACGGCCAGGCCTGGGGTGGTGGGAAGGAGCCGAGCTGAGCTGAGCTGAGCCGTGCTGCAGCCAGTGTGCAGCAGAGAGGATCTACAGCCTCCAGCACCTCCATATCTGCCAAAGTATGAGGAACGGGGACAGGAG
>JAQQSW010021317.1:0-10684 GCA_028646575.1 Pseudocheirus occidentalis
AAGGGTGGGGTGGGGGGAAGGGTGCAGGAAGCATACATCTCAGTAAAGGGACAGGGACAGGGTAGAGAACAAAACAAGGGGGGGTGCAGGATAGGAGGGAGGGACATACAATTAGCCTCTCACAATTTGCCCACAATGGAGATGTCCTTTGTAATTACACAGGTACAACCTGTATTGAATTGCCGTTCTGCCCAGTGGGAGTGGGTGACAGGGAAGGAATTGCAAGAATCTAGTATTTAAAGCTATACAATCAAATGCAACTGGGAAATAATACATACAGGGACGGGGGCAGGGAGCCCCTCCCTGCCCTGCTAGAAAGCTAGAGGGGTGTTGGAGGAGGGCATAAAAGGGAACAGATTGTGGGAGGGACCTTACAGTGGGATCAATGTTCCGGGCTGGGGGTAGGGGCAAAAAGGGGAGAAAAATCTGTAACTCAAAACCTTGTGGAAATGAATGATGTAACCAAGAAAATAAATTAAAATTAAAAAAAAGAATAATGGGTATATTTTTTATACCACAAACATTATCATCACACAAACCTAGAGAGAAGAGAATATCAAGGAGAAGAGGGAGATCAACAATGTCAAATGCTTCAGAGAAGTCAAGAAGGATGAGGATAGAGAAAAGGGTATTAGGTTTCACAATTAATTGGATTCTTAGTAATTTTGGAGAGAGCGGTTTGACTGAAGGATGAGGTCGGAAGCCAGACTGTAGAAGGTTAAGATGGAAGAAAAGAAACCAATTTGGCTAGACCATAGAGCGTATTAAATAAAGTAATACACAGTAAGGGTAGAAAGTTAGATTAGAACCGTATTGTCAGTGGTCTTAAATACCAAAATGGAGTGGCATGGTTAAACTTAATGCTTTAGAAATACCACTTTGGCAGCTGTGTGGAGGATGGATTGGAAAGGGGAAAAACTTGAGGAAAGGCAGCTAAGTAGGAAACTGCTACACTAGGCCAACAAGAACAAACGAGGGCCTGAACTAGGGTATGGGCATGTGAGTAGAGAGAAGGGGGTAAGTATGAGAGATGTGGCAGATGGATCTATGAGCTATGGAAACCTGAAGGACAGCGAGGACTCAAGGATGAATCTGAGTATGTGAAACTGGGTAAAGAAAAGAATAGTGATGCCGTCAGCAAAAATAGGGAAGTTCAGAAGAGGGGCATTTTTGACATGTCCAGTACAGTTAGAGCAGAAAATGCATAAAGAAGAAAAATGGGGTGGGGGTAGGAAATAAGGCTGAAAAAGGTAAGTGGAAGCCAGTCTGTGGAAGGACTGAAATGCCAGACCAGGGAGTGTGTATTTTATACCAGACACAATCTTAGAAGGCATCTAGGGCAACTGATACCTCTGAAGGTTTTGAGCAGGATAATGAAATGGCCAGGATTTGCATTGGGCAGTATTAACTGTTATGGTGATGAAGGAGTTAAAACTACGGGAGAAGTGGCAGAAGAAAAAAATCAGCTGATGGGGATGAGCAGGTGGGATGGGAAAGGATGGAAAGAACTGGCTCTCAAGACCGAAGACATCTGTAGTTTCAGAGGTTGGCCTTGGTTGCTGGAGCATAGCTTTAGAACCATCTAGCTTTATTATTTTACGTAAGTGTTTTATCTTAAGAAGCAAAGATGCTGAAGAGGAAGAGGTCTTGAAATCAAGACATCACTAAGACCCAATGGACATCAGAGTCAGAAGAACTCAATTCAGATCCTGCCTTCATCCCATATTATCTGTGTGACCTTGGGCAAATCACTAAAGCTCTCTGAGCTTCAGTTTCCATATCTGTAAAATGAGGGGGTTAGATTAGTTGACCTCTAAGGTACCTTCTAGTCCTAATCTGTGAATCTATAACATCCCTGATACTTATTTGAGTCTTAATTGTAGAGGGGTGGGAGAGAGCATCCCTTTGGAGCAGTGTGAGGGTACAAGGAAGAATTGTACCTTGCCAAATATGAAGCTCTAACAGTCAGTGATGGGGGTAGGGTTTAGTGGCATGGTATGCTACCTCCCATAATTGCTAGCTGAAGCTAAGTGACGAGTCAAGTAATTAAATAAACCTAAGGCCCCTTTGTGTTATTCTGATCCAACAGAGCCATGGTAGAAGCAGAGCATCATAAATAGAAATATAGCTTCTTTCTACTTTTGCCCTTAAAGTTATCTGGCCTTTCACCCATCCAGGTAGCGTCCCCACCAGTGCAAATCATAGCCCATCCATACCTTCTCATTCTTTGCTATTTTCACATAGCACATACTTTGCCTCCTTGCATTTGTATCTTCAAAATAGGTCCCCAGAGGGTAGCTACTATTCCCTCAGGGTGAAGTGTTGAGGATTTTATCATAAGCCCCCCTCTGGTGTGTCCCTCCATCCCTCCCCATCAATCACTAGTTAATTTCCCCAATATTATTTAATTAGCATTAATTACTTTTTAAAAGAGGTATTTACTGAAAACATTTAGCAGTAAACTAAGTATGATGACAGAAAACCAAGATTCCACTCTCCTTTGCCACCTCTGTCCCTGGGGAGAATGGACTTGACCCAGTGAAGCAGTTAATCCTTCAATCAGGTCATTCCTCTGTTCTGGCTGCCTGGATACTGACAGTTTTTGCCACCTATTCTACTAGCTGGACCTCTGACAGCCCTTCTGAACTTTTGAAGCTCACAGATTGTAACCTTGTCTGTCTCCAGGTACTCATTCAGTTAAGGTCTGGAGAAAATGGGCCTTGACACACAGCTGAAACAGCAGCAATATACCTTCATGGCCACATAGTCACTGGGTAGAGGCAGGCAGCAAGCCAGTGCCACATCTGTCTCTCTGCTGATTCAGACACTAATGACTGTTCTTGGCTTGTTTACCACGAGGAAAGAGAGATAAGACCCAGTGGACTTATGGAATGGAAGAGAGAGAGATTTTCATCTGTTTGAGCCTTTTGAATACACACTCAGTGGAGCTCAGCATTCAATTAAAAAGCTTTTCATCTCAATATAATAAGCTAATAGGAAACAGAATATCTCTCTCTGCTCTGGAGCAGGGAAGGAAAGAGCCCTTCCATTTGGCTCTTAAGCCTCCACATGAATGAGCAAACAGCTTAGTGCATATAATCAAAAGACTGGGTCCTCATTGGCCAGTCCCCATTCCCCATTTTATATACACACATGTATGTGTATGTACATATATATGTATATATACACACACATACATAAGCATATATAAAAGATTTTATTGATACAAATCAAATACTAGATAATTGTGGAGGGGAAGAAAGTATGAGAGGAGGGAGCTCAAGGAGGATCAGGAAAGGTCCTAAAGAAGATGGTACTTGGACTGAGTTTTGAAGGAAACCAGGGATTCCAAGAAGGAAAGATAAGGAGGGGGAGAGCTCCAGGCATAGGGGCCAGCCAGTGAACATGCAGACAGACAGGAGACAGGGCACACATAGTAGTCCTGGTAGCTATCTGAGCGGTGAGAGGAGGAGATGATACCAAGAAGGTTAGATATGGTAAGGTTAGCCAACTGGCCTTTTCTCCACCCCCCAATCCCCCACAAGTTGACTGGAAAAAAATGGGAATTTCTTTGACGGAAAAGCTTAGAATGGGGCTAAGGGTCCTAGTAACTCAGAGATGGAGTACTCAGTGAGGTCTTGCCAGATAAAACCCACTTTGCCTTATACATTGCTCCATCATTCATTAAGCAGAAAGGTGATGATGACACTGTGAGTAAATGCTAAGTACCGAGAAGCATGGGCAGCTAGGTGGGGATGTGGACAGAGGGCTAGAGAGAGTTGGGAAGACTCCTCTTCCTAAATTCAAATCAGGCCTCGGATACTTACTTGATGTGTGACTCTGGGGAAGTCACTTAACCCTAATTGCCTCAGTTGCCTCATCTGTAAAATGAGCTAGAAAAGGAAATGGCAAACCACTCTAGTATCTTTGCCAAGAAAACCCCAAATGGGGTCACAAAGAGTCTGACACAGCTGAAAATAACTGACCAATGGCAAAAAGTGGGAAGTATGACCTCAATATATGTGTATACATAGTACATATACATCTGTATATGTGTGCATATACATGTACACACATATATAATGTGTACGTGTGTGTGTGTGTTGAACGTTTGAGTTTCCTATGCCACTGAAAACACCAGGGGAATACAAGGTGAAGAAAGCAACAGCAAAACAAATGGTGAGTGTCTAGCCAAATTTCATACAAAAATGAAGTGTCTAGAGTCTCAGTAAAATTAGAAATCGAGTAAAAAACTTCAGGAAAAATAGCAGCTGTGAAAAGCAAATAAGCAAACTATCCATGATGGGAAGAAAGGAAAGTAACTGATCCTGCCCCCTACCAAGGGCTGATGACCCAGCCACCCCCTCCAGTTACACCAAAGTGGCCAGGAATCTTCACTGATGAGGTTAATGGGTTTCTTTCAGACATTCTTCCCAAACTTTAAACGGGCACAATTTCCAACACATGGGCCAGGCCCTCCTGGGTTTTTCTCCCACCATCAGGGGCTTTCCTGTTTTGTTTGGGATTTTTCCTCCCTGAGGGGCTCAACCTTTCTTGTTCTAAAGGAAATTGACAAGGTCTCTTTGAAGTTTGCTTGATCTCAATCTACCTTCAGTTCTTCTCTGTGACTCCAGAAGATTCCACTTCTTCCCATGCAACTGATTTCCATCTTCTTGTCAACACCTCTGCTCTGGGATGGGTGAGCTAGGGAACCCTTCATAAGAACAGCTCATTTGATGTAGAGCACGTAGTTAGTGCATGGATAGAGCATAGGACCTGGAGTCAGAAAGACCAGAGATCACATCCTGCCACATTTGCCAGCTGGACGAATCACTTTGAATAACTGCCTGCCTCAGTTTATCTCAGCAGCAAAAATGGGGATTACTATAGCACTTACCTACCAGGGTTGTCAGGATAAAATGGGAAATATTTGTTCTGTTCTTTGCAAACCTTAAAGCATTATACAAATGTTCTCTATTATTACTAAAAGATACTTTCTTCATAGGAAAACTGAGAAGTGGATGATTTTGGGAACCCTTATCCCCATTTTATAGATGAGAATTCTGAAGATCAGAGAGACTGAGTCACTTCCCAGAGTCACCAAGCCACTAAATGGCCTTTAGTAATTGGTTTGAGGATGGAGGAATATTGTTTATAGATTTGGGGGATTCTACCCCGACCTAGTTGGGAAGGAATTGCTATATAAAAGGTTCACACCACATTCAGCTCCAGTGCCTTATTGTCAGAGCAAACTCCATCTTTTGTGTGGTCCATAGTGCTTCATGTGGGAAAGCATGGGAGTGAGTGGCCAAGTCCAGCCCTCCCAAGTTTGCAGCATCTCGGCTGGGGTGGTCTGGCTTCTGTTCCGTTTCCATCGGTTTTGTTTCAGACTCCCTAGGGAAAGTAGACAGAACTTAGTGTCACACATCAGGGTTTCTACACCTGATCTTCCCAGCCTTGTAGGCATTAATTCCCCTCCTTTACTGTGCAGCCCAACTGGCTTTTTCTGTGCCCCTCACACTCCTCCCACCTCCCATCTCAGTGTCTTTGAACTGACCATTTCCCCATGTCCCAAATGCACTCCCTCCTCACCTCTGAGGAGTATGAAGCCTTCCCCAATCCCCAGGCTGCTAATGCCCTTCCACCCCTCCTCGCTCCCTCCTTCTTTCATTAGCCTATATTTAACTCCCTTGTATTTCTTTTCTATTCATTCTGTATATACTTCTACAGGGTATCCCAAGAGGCTCAGCTCTGGTTTTAAGACTTTTGGGACACTGTATGTGTATATATTTTCTGCTGTGCTAGACTGTAAGCTCTTTGAGAGCACACTGTTTCATTTGGTTTGTTTTGGCCTAACAGCTGACACAATTCCTGGCACATAATAGGTGTTAACAAAGGTTGGTTTGTTGATTTAGGTTTCTGCCAGTGAACATAGTGGTGCTCAGCTCCTGGGCTATTTCTGAGCCAGGGCACTGAGTGCCTCAGAAGAGATCTCAGTTGTGATGACAGCTTTGCTTTTGAATTTTTGAGGTGTACGAACCGCTGCTGCGTCATTCCAAATTTGGGCTAAGAGCTCAATCCTATGTCACCTGGAAAGGGTGTCCAGTGGCAAGCATCCTACATGGCATCAGTACAGCCAGATTTTGTACCCAGGCCTTCTAACTCTAATCCTGAAGCTGTTTCTACCACAGTATACTGCATGGCTCGTTCTTCTTGCCTCTTATTTGTGGCTGGCTGAGCAGGACCTCCTCATTTGTGCCCATCTCTTGCTGAAACTGCCTTCCTTCCAGTGGCCAAATGTTCATGATAAAAATTAATTAGGCCTTAATCCGGTTCTTTCTCTGGGCAAGACTGAGTTATTAAATTTTGGACTGTAGAGGACCTGCAAGATCCTGATCCAGTCTCTCCCTGTCCTACTTTTCCAGATAGGTAGTTAGGTCAAATAGCTTCTGAAATGGGAGGGCAAATGGGAGGCATTTGCTTCTTATCAGGGGTGGTAGCACAGCAAGGTGTTTGGACTCGTTGAAGAATAAATACCTTGTGCTGGCAACTCTATATGATCCCTGTTTACCTTTCTCTTCTCTGAGTTGTACCTGATCTTATTGTCCATTTTCCTTCAAGTCCACCAAGGAATGGAGTGATTTTGCTTCTGTTCCTTTTTGGTAAACCTCAATTCTGAAAGCCTCATGGTAAGACAGGATGAGATCACCACTGAGCTTGTGCCATATTGCAGGATGATTAAACAAAGCAGGACTGTGTCTGATGTTTTACAGACTCTCAGAATTGGAAGAAGTTGGCTGCTCCCACACCTGAGCAGGAATCATCTCCCTAGTACGCCCCACAAGTGATCATCCAGCCTTTGCTTGAAGCTCTCCAATAAAGGGAGACCTACCACTTCCTGAGGAAGTCCATTCCACTTTTGGACAGCTCTAGGTATCGCCAAGCTTTCCCTCACATCCCCGATGAAGTACTCACTGCACCTTTGACCTGCTTGTAATTCTCCCCCTGGGTCAAAGCAGTACAAATCTAAATACTTTTTGTTCTGACAGTTCCTCAATTACCTGAAGACCGCAAAGTTCCCCAACAGTGTTCCACCCCTCAGCCCCCATTCCACTCCATCAAATCTTTACTCAAGACTATATATCCCCAGTTTGACCCTCATGTGGTCTGGTCTCCCCTCCGCTCCACACCCAGGTCACCCTGCCCTGGATGGATACACTCCAGTGTGTCAGTGTCCTTCCTGAAATATGGCAGCCAGGTACAACTTCCAGCTTCCATTCCAGAGTGAAGAGTACAGTGCTGTGTTTAATAAATTCCAGCTGATTCTATTGAAGTTTATGTGGCATACTCTTGCTCGCTTCCCAGAATCACCCTGTTAACCTTTTTATCTTTCAACATTAAAAAAAAAAAATTGGAGTTCCAGATTCTCTTCCTCCTGCCCCTCCCCTGCCCATTGAGAGGGAAGCAGTGTTATATCAGTTAGACATGTGAAGTCGTGCAAAACCTATTTCCTTATTAGCCAGAATCACCCTCTCAGTGCTAGGAAGTGCTAGAAGTAGAATAAAAAGTCACTGAGCCACAGAATTTCTGAGTAGGAAGGAACCTCAACGCCCATCTGGTCTGAAGGTTCTTGTTCTACCTGCTCTGATAAAACTTTCCCTGGTCAAACCTACCTAGAGCGGGCCCTCACTCCCCAGACCTCCCATAACCACAGCTGCCCAAGTTTATACCGTAGTTCACAGTTAGAAGGGGCTCTGCTCCATGAGGCATCTGGGACAGGTACCATCACTCCCCCAACTTTGCAGAAGAGGAAACCGAGGCTTTGCTAGGTTAAGTGACTGGCACATGGATGAGGGGTGAAAGGGCCAGGGCTAGAACCCCCTCATCTGGCTGCTCAATCTACTTTGCTACTTTTTATCTAGTTCATTTTCTGGCATTCATAGACTTCTATGAATCTGTCTTCCATTCACTCCTCCAAGCATTTTGTAACTGCCTCCGCTGTGTGCTCTGTGCCAGGCACTGGAGATACAAAAGTGAAAAAACAGTATAGGCTCTGCCCTGTGGGAGCTTGGAGTCTAACAGGGAAGATCCAACAATTAATAATAATAAATAAATAAACAATTAACAAATATGTATTAATCACCTACTATATGCTTTCAGCTAGGGGCACTTAGGTGGTGCAGTAGATAGTGCACTCACCTAGAAATCTGAGTTCAAATCCAGCCTCAGACACTTACTAGCTGAGTGACCCTGGGCAAGTCACTTAACCTCTGTCTGCCTCCATTACTCATTGAACCACTCCAATATCTTTGCCAAGAAAACCCCACGGACAAGTCCGCAGAGTCACAGAGAGTCTGAGATGACTGAATGACAACACTCGCTGTCTACTGTGCTAAATATTGTGGAGATACAGAGACAAAATGAAATCATTCCTGCCATCAGAAGCTTACATTCTCTCTGGGGAGGAGATGTGGACACCTATCATTAAAAATAAAATGTATACAAGGAAGCTTTGGGATGAAGTCACCAGCCAGCTGAGGGGTGGGGCCTTATATGGGAGGTGGTGTTTGCACTGAGCTTTGAAGGAGGCAGAGTACATTGGGGACAGCCTGTGCAAGGAAGTGCTCTGGAGTCTGCCTGGGGTGGGGGATGGCCACCTGGAATCTCATCCAGTGTGAGGAAAAGCAAGGCCAATTTGGCTGGACTCTAGAGCATGTGCAGGGAGTGTGCATGAGCATATAAAACAGGGCATCTGAGCAGTGGGGATATGTCTGGTCCACTCCATCTCCAAGCCGTGTAATCAGATCCTTCTTGATCAAACTCAGTCCCCATCACCAAAGTGATTTTAGCAAGAAATAGAGAAAAGAACATTAGAATGGGTGATCAGTTCCTGGGTAACTCAGGAGAGAGTACAGGAGCTAGAGTCAGATGACCTGGATTCAAGTTCTGCCACTTGCTGTTTATTACTTAGACTGAACTTAGATAAGACCCTCAACTTTTCTGGGCCATGGTTTCCTCATTTGTTAAAACAAAGGCATTTAACTACATAACCTCTAGGTCCCTTTCCTGCTCTCAATTCCATCCTCCTTGAAGAAGGTTGATGTCCTATCAGTAGCCCCTTAGCCTGGGGCATCAAGGTGGCACAGTGGATAGAGCACCAGGCCTAAACTCATCTTCCTGAGTTCAAATCTGGCCTCAGATATTTACTAACTGTGTGACCTTAGGCAAGTCACTTAATCCTGTTTGCCTCAGTTTCTTCTGTGAAGTGAACTGGAGAAGGAAATGGCAAACCACTCCAGTATCTCTGCCAAGAAAACCCCAGATGGGGTCACAGAGTCAGATGCAACTGAAAATAGCTGAACAACAGGAGCAGCAGCAGCCCTCAAGTTAGGTTTATCTTCAGTCTAAGATCCAAGGCACCCTCGGAAGAGATAGTTTCTGGAGGCAGAGGCCCGAGGCCCGAACACTAGTGTTCACTTTTCTAGCTCCAACTCAAAGATAGATTAACTATGCAAATATTGTGCTGGCTAAGTTCCACCTAGGTAAAAAGCCTGCCAAGCCCTCCTACCCCTTGTTGTAGGGCCTGTTAAACGGTGACTGCCCTGATCCACTTTCTGTAGCATCTAGCTTATGATTTCTTTGGTCCTTCTTCATAATACATATAAGAATATGGTTTTATTCTTTTTTACAGAATTTCGTAACTGCAAGTGCCATCCTTCCTCATTCTGAGGAATGCCAATGAATCAGTATTGCCTGCTGCAGAATAGATTCATGGATAAACATATGTGTACATAGCTCTACTAATAAGGAAGGCTTTGTCAAGTTCTTTGTATGCTGGGAGTTGGTTTCACCTGCTCTGTGAAATATGAGTAAATATTTACAGAGCATCGAGTGTGGGGATGGACAATTAGGTCTGATGCTGAAGAAGTAGATTGGAAGGGTGAGGAGGAAAATGGAGGTGGGGGTGGGGGGACAGTGGAAATCCACAACCAACCCAGAAAAGCATTCAATTCCTCACTGGAGAGTAAATTAACCAAACCATTCTTCTGTTAATAGACAGATTCAGAGACAGAACTCTGTGAGAAGATGTATATACGCCCATATAGATGGCTAAGAGGTACAGTGGAGGGAGAGCATGCTGTGCTTGGAGTCAGAAAGACCTGAGTTCAAGCCCTGCCCCACACATTCATTAGCTATGTGGACCTGGGCCTCCTTTTGCCTCAGCTTCCTCCTCTGTAAAATGGGGATAATAATAACCCCTCCTTCAGGGGGTTGTTGTGAAGATCAGATGAGGTAATATGTAAAGGGTATTGTAAACCCTAAAGCACTATATAAATGCTAACTAATTATAATGTTAATAATAATTATTACATCACTTGACAAGTATACTATAGGTAGGCACTGTTCCTTCCTTTTCTTTTTTCTTTTCTTTTTTTGCTTTTACTCCTTAAACCAGCTGAAGTTCCTTCTCTTTCCCAAAAATATCTTGTTAGTTAAGTTTTTATCTGGGCTGTCTGATACAGCCCTATCTGTACCTAGTATCTGTAATGGTAATTAATTTGTTTGATCAGATGTTAAGTAGATCCTAGTAACCTAGTGTTAAGTATAGAACTCTGTCCATTGGTGAAAAGGTGTGAATTCCCAGAACTCTGTCCATTGGTGAAAAGGTGTGAATTCCCCTGTG
>JAQQSW010021318.1:0-10684 GCA_028646575.1 Pseudocheirus occidentalis
AAAGGTAAAACAAAAATTATGATTTCGTAACATTCTTCATTCCCCTGTGAATCACTTTCACCCAGGCACAGAGAATATTTATATAAAGAGTGGGCACAAATTTAAAATACCTTCATAGTGAGAGGCATGTGAATAGGAAACACAAATGGCTAATTCAAGTCACAACTCTGGAACTGGAGGCCTCAGTTGCCATAAACTTCCCGATACATGTGTAATGTGTGTTAGAAAAGTAGCAGCATGAGCAAAAATTTGGAACTCAAAGTTTTAAAAATGAATATTAAAAATTATTTCTACATGCACCTAGGAAATAAGATATATAGGCAATGGGGTATAGAAATCTGTCTTGTCCTACAGGAAAATAAAAGGAAAGGGGATCAGAGAAGGGGGAGACAGGGTGAGAGAAGAGAGGGCAAATTGGGGGAAGGGGTAATCAGAGTACAGGCCATCTTGGAATGGGGAAAGAAGAGAGATGGAGAGAAAAATTTGGAACTCAAAATCTTGTGGAAGTGAATGCTGAAAACTAAAAATTAATTAATAAACAAAATTCTTTGAAAAAAAAAGGTAGCAGCATTTCTGAGAAGTTGGAATGCTTCTCTACTGGCAGCATGTCTTTGTAGCCAGGCCAGCTATACCATTTCAGAAAGGGCAGATTATTCTTAGCCTTCACTTTTTAGGCATTAGTTCTACTCTGCTGTCTGTCCTTTACAAGATTTCCACCTCCTAAGTAGAGGCAGCAGTACAGGTAGATATGCCTTCGCTTCCACTAGGTCCTTTTCTGTGGCCAACTTTTCTAGTTCAGGGCAAGGTCAGCAAAAGATTTGTGTCTAACGTATGATGGTCAAACAATGCATTTACCTATATATGCACACTAGGCCATAACCAACTAATGGAAATTTGCCTAATAATCACAAAATAATTAGGGATCCCCAGTTTCTAACTGATGTGGATACAAAGGTGCCTTAAGGGTCAGTAATAATGGTTACTTTCCCAGGCCCCCTGAGGGGGATTTGAGGCTTATTCTTAGCCCATCCTTTAAAGTGAGGGTGCCTTAGTGCCCCTTCACCTTATCTTGATATACCATGCAACATACAACAAAAGAACTGCTTTTGTTCCCCTTATCCTTTGTTCCCCAACCTATGTCATCCATTTTCCCATCCTGTGTCATTCAACTTCCCCATGCTGTGTCATGACAATTTCTCCCTATCTTGCAAGGAACCACTTTCCTTATCTTGTTTGTACCCATCTGGTCCCTAAATCTCTAACCCCCATTAGAAACCCTAAAATTATATCATCATCCTATAGATTATATAACTTTTGCGTATATAAAAGTGGTCCTTTTCCTGTATCATTGCCTTTATCTAGCTCTTTGCTAAGTCTCAGGCTGGTATGCTTTTGCATCAATAAAACTCCCTCTGGCTAAAGAGAAGGTCTAACTGAATTCTTTCAAAATGTGAACCAGCTCTCCCAACCCTGCACCCCAACGTTAACTATAAAGTTCTCTTTTTGGTTTTATGCAAACGAACAGGTGGGAAATAAAGTGATTTTTTCTTTGGGATGCCTTTGGGGGTTGTTTTAATATTCAAATCTCATATTTGTGTTTGTTTTTTTCAGTCAGCAGAACTGTCAGTCTGGAAGGGCCACGCCCTGATATCTATAATTCTGGCACTTAGCAGGGTGAAATATAAATTCTTATTAATTCTATTCTGTTTTGTTCTAGCACCTAGAATAGGGTCTAACACAGAATAAGTGCTTAACAAATGCTAATAGAATTGAATTCAGTTATATTGTTGAAATGACTAACAATGTGTACACACATTACTTGTTTTGACTAAATCAGTTGGGTAGTAACCATTTGTCAAGTTAGGCACTCTCTCACTAGCTAATCAACAACCGGTGAGTGGCATATGATGAATAAAGAGTTGGCCTCTGGGTCAGGAAGACCCAGTACTGACATATTAGCTATGAAACCCTAAGCAAGTTACAGCCTCTTAATATACCCAGAAAAGTCTCTGAGTCCAATAAAGTCTCAAAGAAGGTATTGATCTACACTGACAGATGAAGTTCCTCATTCTGAGGTCACTATACTGATGATGACATCATATCTGGATCAAAATCAAAACAAAATTAATCAGTAATTGTTTGGTGGTAGTGGTGATGAGGATAGGGTATGTGTGCATGTATGTGTATGTGCATGGTTAACCTGTACATGTAGATATTTCCTAGATCCTCCTATTACTAATGATTGATTTTCCCCCAGAATTCTTTATTAATGTGTAATGTAATTCATTTTTTATATTATCAAAATGTATACTTTTATAATAGGAAGTGTTGTATGATAGAAAAAACACTGAATTATGCTTATAACCTAAGTAACCTTGAACAAATCTCTTGCACAAAATATGTTTTTTTCCTCATCTATAGAACGAATGGCTTGACACAGATTATTTCTAAGTCTCCTTCCCCTTCAAAGTCCTAAAAGTCGTTAGTAAAGTATATTTCCATCCCTTGATTCCTCCCTGTTCTCCTCGTGTTTTTGGACTTATCTCCCTCCTCACCCATTCTTGGCCCTCTGGCAAGTTAATTTAAATGAATTATTTTTCCTCAACTGTTGAATACCCTAATGCTTTGACTTTCTACCATTTTTATCCTGATAACCCTAAAATCTTGAAAACCTCTACCCCCTTCTTGGTTCCTACCTCTGAGTTGCCGAATGCTACTGTAAGTCATTGTGAAAATTATATTGATTGTAACCACTACACATGTATCAAATCTAATCTTAACTGGACCTTCTTTGCTTCAAAGAAGCAAAGGCAGCTTTTTTATTCATCTCCTTATGGCTATCAGTGACACTCCCCACAGTGACTATTTCAAAACTACAAATTTACTTCTCTCTTCTTTCATTCTCAACAGGTAACCTTGCTTCCTATTATTAGGAAGATTGAGACTATCATCATAGAGCAATATGATAGCTCCTCACAACTCTTTTCCTTTACTTATTTAAGTTTTCCAGTTTTCTCCCTCTCTCCCTATTTCCTTCTTCCCTCTCTCTTCTTTTTCTTTCCTCTCTCTCATCGCAGAGAGAAAGCTCTCAAAGCCAAAGCTGTCCCTAACCCCACCTAACTAAACCTTTCATTCTTTCCACTCCCATGTGTTCCATAACCTTGCTTCAGTGATAATCACTTCTCCCTTAAGTATCTTCCATCTCTCCCCCTATCACTGCCTCTCAGCCTAAAAACAACTTTTTATTTTAAGAGAAAAGAAAGAAACTTTTTCTGACCTTGCCACCCTCTGAAGTTATCATCTTGTTTCTCTCCTTTTCCAGTTTCTTCAAAGCTCTTTGTCAGGGGTATCAAACTTGGACCAGCAGCCACAAGAGGCTGAAAAATTCCTGAGTGCAACCTGAACAAAATTAAAATGTAACTGGGAAATTTTTTATAAAATAAATTTAAAATGCCGTACTATGTAGATAATGTTAATTTGTGTTTTTAATAGCAATGTGTGGCCATCAGAGATTTGTTTCTATTTGAATCTGATGCCACTGTTAGAGTTATCCACAATTACTCATTAGCCTGCCTCCTTGCTACCTTACCTATATGCTGCTCAACTCCTTTCATTCTGAATCTCTATTTTAAAACAGCTCTCTCAAAGGCCACTAATAATTTCTTGTTGCTAAATCAAGTGGCATTTTTTTTTCTGCCTTGTTCATAGCCATTGATTCCACTGTGACAATTGACCCTGCCCCACTGCTTTTCATGATATACTCTCTTTCTTTGGAGTTTGTTATGCTCTCTGACTATTCCTTCTCTACCTCATTTTCTGGTTACTCATCATTCTTTCACCCTTTTAAAATAGGCTTCCTCCAAGATTATTTTCTTGGTTCCTCTTCTCTTGTGTCTCTATACTTACTCCTTAGCAATCATCCACTCCCATGATTTCAAAGACCACTTCTATATCAGTGACTTTCAACTTTCTGTCTCCTCCCACAACCTCTTTCCAGGGCTCCAGTCTTATATTCACCTTTTGCTGTTGTTGCTGATGTTCTGTTCTATCTGACTCTTCCTGACTCCATTTTGGAGTTTTCTGGGCAGAGATACTGGAGTGGTTTTCCATTTCCTTCTCCAGCTCATTTCAGAGATGAGGCAATGAGGCAGACAGGGATAAGAGACCTGCCCAGGATCACACAGCTAGTAAGTATCTGAGGTTAAATTTGAACTCATGAAGATGATTCTTCCTGATTCCAAGCCCAGCGCTCTATCCACCCTGCCCTGTAGCTGCCCTTACATTCCCCTTAGATAAAGATTTTCAAGCAAAGACTGATTAACCACTTGTTTAGATAAACTATACAAGGGGTTCTTTTGCAGGTGTGGACTTACTGGCTAATGAAGTCCCAACTAACTCTGAAATTCTGTGATTCTTTGAATTCTAACCCCCTGTTATATATCTCTTCTTAATTTTCCACTGGTATTTTGACCTCTAGTTGTCTAAAATTAAATATTGGGAGATTTTGTGGTTTGTTGGAAAGAGCATTGGATTTTAATTAGAAGATCTAAATTTGAACCCCAATTCTGCCATCCTGTGACCTTGGGCAAGTTATAATCTCTCTGGGTTTAAAATTCCTCATTTATAAAAAATAAATAAATAATAAGAGGTTTAGAGAGAGAACCTCTACATCTCTTTCAGTTCTAACCTTGCCTTTCCCCCCAGTTTCTCAATTTATGTTGATGGTAACATAATCCTCCCAGACACTTAGACTTGTAACTTTATTTGACGTCTTCCTTCCATCACTCCCTACATCAAATGATTGGTCCAATTCCTTTTATTTCATACCTTCATTATATCTTGGTTTTTTTGGCTTGCCATCTGTACTTCCATCACAACCATTGTAGTATATATCCTCTCATGTTTTCTTCCCTAGACTATAATATTGTCCTCAAACTGTCCTTTCTGCCTCTAATCAAACCCTTCTTCATTCCATCCTCCACACTGCCACCCAAGTTGTCTTCCTAATGTACTGTTATAATTGTGTTTACTTTGACTCCCTCAAGCATACTGAATAAAGAATAGACTCCTAATCCTGTTTTTGTCTTTTTTTCTTTGTATTTTCAGTGTTTATACAGTGCTCAATACATAGTAATCATTTCATCCATGCTTGCTAATTGATTGAATGAACACCTGGTTGCCAAGCTTTTAATGTTGAGCTTTGCACACTTAGGGTGAATCTCAGATAATAGACAAAAAGCCCATCACTGGGTCTGTTAGCAAAGCTCTTCCAGCTTGGCAGAACTCGCCATGACCCACACTGGAAGTGGCCCACAACATCATGAGCTGTTGAGGTAGAGTGAGATGTAAGGCTGTGATAGCAGACACCACTAGAAGTCAGGCCAGGAAATAGCTCTGATGCTTACTCTGTGACCATTAACGTGCTATTTAACATCTCTGAGCCTCTGTTTCCTCATGGATAAAATAGTGATAATAACATTATAGTACCTGCTGTGCAGGGTTGTTGTGAAGATGAGATCAGATAATGTCTATGAAGCGCATCCCCAAATTTAACACATATGAATGTTAGCTCTCATTGTTAGAGGAAGACTTTGGTGGAGCTTGAGAGCTTTAGAGAGGGTTTAGAAATATACAGCCATTGGGAGAGAAAGCAAGCCATACTTTCTGCCATTGGCAATATCATGTCAGTGATTTACAATCCCCACCAATGACAAAGAAATCCAGCTTGTTCTTCCCCTGTTCAATTCTGCTCCCAACTTAATGTCCATTTGTATTATACCTCCAAGAGATAGAGATACATCTGTATGTCTATGTATATTAAATGCAGCTAGGTGGTGCAGTAGATAGAGGGCCAGACCCAGAGTCAGGAAGATTCCTCTTCCTGAGTTTAAATCTGGCCTTAGACACTTACAAAGTGTATGACCCAGAACGAGTCTCTTAATCCTGTTTATTTCAGTCTCCTCATCTGTAAAATGAGCTGGAGAAGGAAATGGCAAACCACTCTAGAGTATTTGCCAAGGAAATCCCAAATGGGGTCACAGAGTCAGACACAACTGAACAAAATATACATACATGTTGGATGAGATAAATGACTTTGCAAACCTGAAAGATCTATGTCGATGTCATATGTTGTTAATAATATTATACATTCACGGATTTACTGTATGTGTTGCTCATCCAACTGTATTTCATAGTTGGGACATTAGGTCATTTTCCTCCATCTTATTCCCAAGTAGATGGTTAGGCCAGACTATCCTATCAGCCAAATCGGCCTTCTTTCTGCTCCTTACATATAATGTTATATTTCCTATATCCACTCTTTACCATAACCTGTCCTTCATAACTAGAATACATTCTTTCCTTATCTTCTTCACATCTTAGAATTCATTACTTTTCTTAAAAGATCATTTCAATCATTATCTCTTATATGAGGTCTTTCTTGAACCGTGCCCCACACATTTTTTTTGGTGTTTGCATATATTTAATATGGGCAAAGATTGTCTCCTATCAAATGAGATATTTATAGCACACTTAGCAAGGTGTCCTGCACATAGTAGGTGCTATATAAAAGCTTATTTCCTTTTCCTTCCACTTGCCCCTATAGAATGTAGGGGCACCCTATAAGTACCCCCTATAGAGAAGGTGATAAGTCTTAGGGAGTTAAATGAATTTCAGAGGGGTTAAGTGACTTGTCCATAGTCACCTAGCTATTAAGTCCTGGAGGAATAATTCAAACTGGTCTTTCAGATTCCAAATCTAGCATTTTTTATATGCCATCTTTCCAGTAGCTTCTGAATCTTGTCTTAGAAAAAATATTGCACTGGTTCTTTCATATTGCTGCCTCTTTTGAGTTTTTTTTTTCTTCTTTCTAGTATAACCGATATCAACGCTACGGAGCTGAGGAATGTGTCCTGCAAATGGGAGGAGTCCTCTGCCCCAGTCCAGGGTGTGGAGCAGGCCTACTCCCTGAACCAGAAGTGAGGAAAATCACATGTGAGCCAAGCAATGGCCTGGGCTGTGGGGTAAGGACAGATTCTACTATTTTTACGTGTTTCTTAGATTGGTATTTTGGTGTGAATTGTTTGTTTGATTTCCTTTTAACCTGAGAAGTGTTTTCACTAAGGCATCTTTTTTTTTTTTTGAAGTGTCTAAAAACTAAAATCTAGTGGCCAGGTAGGAAGGGATTACTGATATGTTGGGAATGCTCATACCAGACTTCTTCCTTCTAATTCATTTGAGAGACTGCTGATCTAAGTAGTTCCTATGAGCAGTCGTCAATGACAAGGCCACTTCTTGAACTTTTTCTTCCAATGCTCAGCAGATTCTCCGTAAACCATTTATTATTGTGTTAGTGGCGCCTTTAAGTAGACAGGAGTGAAAGAGAGATAGAATGTCCCATCAGTGATGTCCCAGTGACAGTGTTTGTGTAAGTACTTGAAATAAAATGAAGATTAATATAGAAATGTTGAAATTGTATTGTGTCATAAAAACTATTCTAAATAGAGTTGAGCAGAACTAATGGTGCCTCTTAGGAAAGCAGAATCAGAAACATTGAAAACGTTTGTTCTGAGAGGTCAAACCAAATGTCCTAGACAGAGACTTCAATGAATATCCTGGTTAAAGCTGGAGGAAGAGGGGCGGAGGGAAATGTACTTCCAACACAAAAAGCTTACTAAATTACAGGTTGAAATGACAAATGGATAATAATCGTGATATTAAATTTAGTGCAGGCAGGAAAAACAGCTTATAAAATGCTGTTGAATTTTGATGGGGAAGCATTTCTTTTAAAATTGGAACTTAGTAAGGCTTGGGGTGGGGCATGAGAAATACCAGGGATACAGGGGCAAAGCATAATTGTCTGCTGAGCACAGTAAGTCACCTGAGTATAGAATAGCGTCTCTCGACCTTGGGCAAACTTCCTATCTGTCCATGCAGTGGGGCTTGTCAAATGCAGTGTTCCTTCCCTAGGCTGTTTTAACTGATAAAGAGCTAGAAAGGAAAGAAAATGGAGCTGGTAGAGAGCAATGGAAAACAAGAATGACTAAATGAAAAGTAATGCCTCTGAATTAACTTTCATGATTGCGTTAAAATGAAAGCCCAAGTAAATTTGGCTCTCTCAGAAATGATGGAAATCAAACTATTTTTCAGCTTCAGTCATCATCATTTCGCTGTACAATCCATGCTGATTATATGTAGTCTAAGTGGCTTCCACAATGCCAACTTCAGGGAAGCACTGAATTTTTCCTTTTTTGGTCTTTCCCTTCTCTGAATACCTATAACATTTATTATTAAAATCATACCAGGGCCATTTAGTCATAGAGCGGCTTGTGTTTTTATTCATCTTTTAATGTGTATCTATGTATTTCATTCCTTTAGATTATGAACTTGGACTGTGTCCTTATAAATATTTATATTCCCCCCATGCAAGTATTTTTATGCAAAAATATTAATGAATGGATGAATGAGTACTATTAATACAGAAGTGGCCGTTTAACATATAGGTGAGCCCTATTTTCTTTTAAATCAGAGAATCTCAGTGACAAAGGGAATCTTAGAAGTCATTCATTCGGACCCCTATCTGACTTGGAATTCTTTTTGCAACATACCCAGCAATCATCTATTTTTTACTTAGAGACTTCCACTGGTTGTTAACTACTTCCTCTCAAATGTCATCTCAACAACCCTTGATTATTAGGTTGTTTTTCTTGATATCAGTCTGAAATCTCCCTCTCTGCAGTAGCCACTCACTTCTATAGTTCTGCTCTATGGGGTCAAGGAAACAAGACTTTAAGACCCTTTTTCACATGACAATAATTCATTTTCTTGAAGGAAGTTTTCATGTCCTCTAAGTTTTCTCAAAGCTAAAATCAGTCATTCAGTCAACAAATATTTATGCAGTGCCTACAAAGTGCTAAGAACTGTGCTAGGCTCTATAGACAAAAATACGATGAACAATGTGATTCCTTTTGTGTTCTAGTGAAGAAGATATGTATATGTGCATGTGTGTATACATATATGTATAGGTGTGTATATAAAAAGTAAGTATTTTAAAAATAAATACAAAATAGCTTCATAAGGTGAGCACTCACAATGGAAGTTCCACATACCTGGTCAGTGCTTGAGTTGTGTTTTGAAGACAGGGAGGGATTATATGACATAGAGATGAGGAGGGAAGGCATCCCTAGCAAGACTTTGAAAAGGCAAGTAGATGAAAGATGGAACATAATGTGTGAGAAAGAGAGAGAAGGCAAGTTTGGATGGAATGCAGGTTAATGTGAAATGAGACTGAAAAGATAGGATGGAGCCAAATTCTTCAGGGTTTTAAAAGCTAAACAGAGTAATATTTTATTTTGGAGGCAACAGGGAACCTCTGGAGTTTATTGAGTAGGTGAGTGATGAGTGACATGGTCAATTCTGTGTTTGTATGAAAATCGCTTGAGTAGCTGTGGAGAATGGACTTTCAGTACAGATAGATGTGAGGCAGGAAGACCTTCAGTAATCTAAGTGAGAGATAATGAAGGCCTGAGCTAAGAATTCCCCGTGTATATAATTCACCTGGCACAAAAGCTAGATTTCTGGTCGTTTGAGTAAAATGTATGTTTTTGTCTATTTGTTTTTGTTTTGTTTTCTGTAAATTGAATCCATTTCAATCTAATGATGATGGGAAGCTCTTATTCAAAGAGTAAACTGTCGGCTTGGGCTCAATCCGACTCCTCATTTTTCTGCCTATAAACGTGATGCGCAGAACCGAACATGCTAGTTGTGGTGTTCATCTGAGAGGCACAACGTAGCAGCATTCTGGATTCCTGGATCCCAGACACTACACTCCTGTTATTTTTTACATTTTTAATGATTTAAAATTTTATCTCCCCTCAATTACATGCAAAAACATTTCTTTTTTTAAATTCTGAGGTCAAAATTCTCCCCCTCCTTTCCTTGTCCCCCCACCCCCATTGAGAAAACAAGTGATTTGATATGCGTTATACATGTCCAATCTTGCAAAACATATTTCTACATTAGTCAGACAGTGTTTCTATTATTGCAGCCTAAGGGTTTTATTAGCTTTTGGTCTGCCATGTTACACTCTTGTGTCTTGTTGAAGTTGCTGTTCACTAAACCTCTGGGTCTTCTTCAGAAGAAACATCATTGATCTCTCGCTTCTCTTTTCTGTACTTGTGCCTTGGATTTTTTGACCCAAAGTGCAGGACATTACTTATATTGATCATTCCTAGGTTCCATCTTACTAGACTCAGCTCGCAGTTCTAAGCTTTGGAAGCCTTTCTGGATCCTTGGTCTTTCATCCAACATAGTCGAATGACTAGGTCACTAGGAAATAGTCACCAGCTTAGAGTATAAAGATTTGGTCAACTTCTTCTTCCTCATTGTGAAGTTAGGACCATTTACCCATTTTCCTTCTTGAAGTCCATTGCCTCATCTCCACAGTTTTTCAGAGATAGCTGTCATTAGCATAGCAATCACTTCTTTTTTTAAATTTATTTTATTGACTTGTTTGTTTACTTTTAGTTTACAAGATTCAGTTCCAGAGTCACTTGAGTTTCAGATTTTTCTCCCCTTCCTCCCCACACCCACCCCTGCCATGGTGGCATACAATCATGTATAGGATCTGCAAACTCTTTCACATTGTACAGTAGTCTGGTTGTATAGGTGTTATAGCCAATGGAGT
>JAQQSW010021319.1:0-10684 GCA_028646575.1 Pseudocheirus occidentalis
TACAAGGGGGTTGGCCTTCACCAGGTGGGAAGAAATGAACAAAGGAAGATAAAAGTAATTGACAGGAGAAGGGGGAGGGTAGACACTCAGGAGGGGGGGGTTACATTCCACACTGAGAAGTTTTTCACTAATTTCGTGTCCCACACACTTCTATGTGGGGATTCATTTTTCAGGTGTAACTCTTGAAAACTATTCAGTAATTAAAGGGCATTGATCAGCATTGGAGAATAAAGTCATGACCCAGATGAAATCATGAGTCTAAAGTAGGATCATAGAATTATTGGAAGTGACCTCAGTGGACATCTAGGCTAATCCACACCTGAAAAAGAATTCTTTCTGCAGACAATTGTACCCCTTTTACTTGAAGATTTCTGGGAGGGGTAGTAGAAATCTTGAGGCTGCCTGTTCCACTTTTGTGTAGCTTTGATTGTTTGAAAGCTATTTACTATCTCAGGCCTAAATTGTTTTGTCTTTATTGATGGCTTGTTTCTTCTAAATTGTTTTTTAAATGTTGTATTGATTCTTTTTTGCTTTTATATTGCACTTATTCTGAATATACTCTCTTGTCCCTTGTAACAAAAACCAGTTTATCAAAAGCCAATAATAAATTAACCTGATAATGCAGGCAGTATTCTACCCTACTTGTCCCATGTTGTTTACTCTGCTGAAAGGAGGGAAATTTCTTTCATTATCTTTTCCTTGGGATCATTACAAGTAAAATTCCTCTTCCACTTAGAGCCCTTCAAAGACCTGAAGACAGCCATCTTGTCAACCTAAGTGTTTGCTGTGAGTGGTTTTAATTTGCATTTCTCTGAGTGATTATTAATTTGTGTTTTTTTCCTTTGAGAATTCTCTCTTTAACTCAAGTAAAAATATATTCCTTTTAGAATATAAAAAATACCTTAGAGAACAGCCATGGGTGCCAAATCAGCTTTGAGATAGTGGGTCATTTGTTCTGTTATCTGCTACTTTCTCGGCGATTGCTGCTTGTCTTTCTCCTTGGGTTTTTTGGTTTGTTTTTTGTTTTTTTTCCTTAGGATTAAAGTCCTTCAGTCATTCTCAGAAGTTAGAATTTAGGAGTAAGAATATATATATATATGGTAGGGAAAAGAGAAGAAAAGAGCAACAAGTCAACAAGCAGTTAAGCCCTCACTGAGTCCTTTCCCTTAAAATGAATCTGGGAGGATTCCCAAGCAAAGGAAGGGGCTACAGGGATAGAGAATACTTCCAGTGGGAGGAATCCAGAGATAGAATGAACTGACAGGAAGAAGAGGCTTCTGTGGCCTGGAAGAGAAAGTCCCAAGAATTTGGGGAGGACTCTAGAGAGGCAAAAGACAGGGAAACGTGAATGTCTAATGCAAGGCCAGGAAAGCAGTTTTATCCTTATTTGGCATATCTTGTGCTGAGGTGGCAACGGGGAGGGTCTCCATTGTTCTAAGTACGAGATTCCTGTAAGGTCAGGTGACCTCTAAACATAGGCCTAGTGAATATTGAAGCCATTCTAGATTTGATTTTTCAGAATGGGGAAACTTCACTATAAATTATCCCTCACAATGCCATGCTTCTGCTACATGCTAACAGTAATGACCATGGGCAAATCTCTCAGTTTTTCAATACCACAGTCAACTATCTGGGATTATAAATTTCATTTGAGTTGCTAAGCTGCATCAGAACCCTACACCTATGAAATCACAGGTGTAAACTCAAAACAAAATAAAGAAAAAAGTGTCAGAGATTCAATGTTTAAGAAGCGCATTTCTGATAATGTACTGAATTGTTGAAATACTTTTCTGTGCAGTAGGAATAGTTAATCAATGAGCATTTTTTCAGCACCTAATTATATGCCAAGCTCCGTGCCAAGTACTGGGGATACAAAAAATGGGAAAAAAAAAATGGTCACTGTCCTCAAGGAGCCGACATTGCAATGAAGGAGGCCTCTTTTCAATTAGCTATGCCTTTAAAAAAAATTGAATGCTATTTAAAACAATCCTTTATTCTCTGAAAATTTATTGTGTTTCAACACATAAGTAATTTCCCAATAAATCTTCCTACCCCGCCATCAACTATGTGGTATTACCATTTAAAAAAAAAACAGTTAAGCAAAACCACCTAATAAAGCACTTGTTATTAACAGCTTATGTAATGTTTTCCTGTTACAGTTTACCACTCTTAATACTGAAGAAATTTGTTTTAACCTCAGGCATTTGGAACTATCATTGGATATTATATTTGACCTGAAATGTTGCTGTTGTTCGGTCACCTCCAACTCTTTGTGACCCCACAGACCGCAGCACAGCAGTCCCTTCTGCCCCCCACTGCCTCCCAAAGGCCGTCCAGCTCCATGTTCACTGTTTCCATGACACCATCTATCCACCTTATCTGTCTCCTTTTCCTTTTGCCTTCGATCATTCCCAACATTGGGGTCTTTTCCGGTGAGTCCTCTCTTACTATGTGGTCAGAGTGTTTAAGTTTCATTGTCTTTTATTGTGGACTTCATTTATATTATTGTAGCCACTGTCTCTTCTGTTTCTGTGCATGTGTGTCTGTGTATGTATGTGTATATATACACACACATACGTGCACACCCACATATACACTGTAGGCTCTTCCCAAATTTTTCTGAATTCTTCATGCTCATTTTTCCTTATAATATGATGATAATCATTGCATTCACGTGCCAGTTTGTTTGGCTCTTTGCTCAGCGCCTGTAGCGTGCCCTTCTGCTACTGGTGAATTTGTCTCAAAACCTCCATTCTGAGGAAGGGCCCAGACCAGCGACCTTTATTTCTTTGGATTTTTGACACCCTGCCTCCTCTTGAATACCTCTGACCCACTCCCGTCTTTTTAGCTCCATTTTATGGGTCTTCTTCCATTAGAATAATGTAAGCTCATGGAAAGCAGGGATTTTCTTTATGTTTTTATTAATGTATTTATATAACATATATTTATATTTTATTTATATCCACAGTGCTTAGCACCTGTGCCTGGCACATAATAAACACTTAATAAATGTTTGTTGAGTTGAATGTTCCCTAATCATCAGGCACAGGGTTTGTCATCAGTTTTCTGCTGATTCAAGTAGTATTGACCTGAATATTTTGTTAGAAATGGGACCTTTTTTTTTTTCTAATAATGGAGTTTTTTATGTACAATAATGATCTCAGCTATGATTCTTTTCTATATTGCCATTTAGTTGTTTTTATTTGTTTTTAAAACGTATATATATACTTTTTTTTTGTTTGTTTTTTTCCTTTTTGGAGGGGGGAAGGCAGGGCAATTGAGGTTAAGTGACTTGCCCAAGGTCACATGGTTAGTTAAGTGTTAAATGTCTGAGGCTGGATTTGAACTCAGGTTCTCCTGACTCCAGGGCCAGTGCTCTAGTCACTGGGCCACCTAGCCACCCGCAATAACATGGTTCAAATCCAGTTTCAGACACTTCACACACACACACACACACACACACACACACACTAGCATTGTGACCTTGGGCAAGTCACTTAACCCCAGTTGTCTTCCCCCCCCCAAAAAAAAGCAAAATAAAACTAAAACAAAAATAAAAAGCAATAATAGTGTATATCTTGTTGTAGGATCATAATTTTTGCTATTTTAGAATTAGAATTCTGAAATAACACTATAAATTTGCCTTATCTAAAACCAAAAATAAGTAATGGCTACCAGCCCGTGACCATGCTTCAAGCCATTGCTGGCTTCATCTATTTCAAGATTGTGGTGAGGATGAAACAAGATAAAATAAAACTGGGAAGTACTACACTAATGTGGATGGTGATTTTTTCATTAATTACCATTGTCACCTTTTTTGAACCTCACAAATTTTGTAAAGATGAGCTTTCTCCTTCCTCTGCCCCCCATCTATAACCTGGTCAAGAGCATAAATTCAGTGGTTTTGTGGTATCAGTGGGCACAGAGATTTTGTAACCTTTATTGTTCAGTTCCAGTAGAGTCAATTCACAGCTTTGACAATGGTGAATTAACTTTCATTTGAATTTCTGTGTAACTTTTACTTCTTAATTTTTTTTTAGTGGAAAAAGTGGCATATAGGTCTATAGGGGTAGGGGATAGTAGCCTCCCCCCCCCTCCCAAGTCCCCTTTTTAGGGTCTTGAATACCTCTGACCCTAGGCAAAATTGTGAAGGAGTTACTTTAGTCAAAAGGCCCTTCTTTACCCTCATTGTCCCTATTGTTCCTTATTTCAGCCACCTTTTTTCCCCATACAGACTTAGTCCTAGTCTTAGGAATTATCATGCCTTAACCCAGCTAAAAATTCATAACTTCCTTAGTAAGGTATCATATGAATATGGGAATTTGGGGTACCACAGGTACCCCATGAGTACAGATAGGTGAGGGTCAAGAAGGCCTTCCATTTTCATTCTCAGTCCCCATCCCCATCCTTACAAAAGGAAAGAAAAGTCACAAGGGCTCTGGCTTGAGGCCATAGTCAAAGGAATCAAGGATTCACAACAAAAATTGTCACAGTTGAGAATTGTGAATTAGAGCTAAATAGTGGAGTGAGTGCGGCAGGAACTGATGCTGAAGTGAAGACGACGGGGACATAAGATGGAGCATTAAAGCTGAACCTTCAAGGTTTCATTCAGATCCCGCCAAATTCATGGGATCTCACAGAACTTTCTCCAGCTCTTGCTCAGTGGTAGGATCTCAGGTCTTGCTCTCACTGTTCTTCCTCACTGTTCTGACAAGGTAGGCATTTCCTCACTATTCTGGTGATATGTTTGTGAAGACTCCTCCATCCTCAACTTAGGTTTTAAAGAGTCATTTATTCATTCAGCAAACATCTATTAAGCATCTACTATGCACTAGGAACTGAGGTCACATTCTGAGGTCCTTGGTTCAAATTTCTGTTGGAGCATGTGGACACCTGCTATTGTTCCCTATTACAGGACCAGCTACTGTCTTTTCCAGACATTTGACTTTCTAATCATACTCTTTATGCTGCTTTTCCTTTGCAACTCTTGGTTGTATAGCAAATCCAGTGCCCACCTTCTTTATTGCTCTTTGAGTGACACACAGCTAACTCTTCAGACATTGTGGCATTTTATTATTCATAACCATACAGCATCATTGAAAAAACATGGATAAAAATATGGGCCTTTGCTAACAGGGAAGAGCCTGGCTGGCCTAGGTTTAAAACAGAGATACAAAGAGTTCTGGGAAATGTTCTTTCATTATAGGTGATAACAGTCCAGTTGGAGAGAAAAGAACTTATAAGATAATTAACAAGACAAGGCAACAGATGCTAAGGGACTCATAAATGGTGGAATTGGTGAAAACTAGGAGAAGGGAGTGATCATCAGGAGCTGCAACAGCTGGCAGGGGTTCCACTGGATTCCATGAATTTGGTAGATCTATTTGAATTAAACCTTGGAAGTTCAGGCTCAGTTCCCCTGTTTCCTTACTACCAGTTGGTTATTTTTACCAACAACAAGCTGCACTCAGATAATTCCAAACTCTCAATTTGAAGCTATATTTCTCATAGTGTTGTTAGCGCTTGAATCAAAAAAGCATTGTCTTTAGAGTCAGAGGACCTGGCTTCAGATTCTTAACTCTCATTACCTCTGTGACCTTGGGCAGGTCATCCAACTACCCTGGATATCACTTTTCTCTTTTGTAAAATGAAAGAACTGAAATAGATGGCCTCTGACGTCTCCCAGCTCTAGCTCAATAAGCAATTGTAACCCAACAGATCTGGAGTTTTCTTGAATATGGCATGGAGGAACTAGAGTTGGAAAACTTAGCTTAAAATCCCAACTCTAACACTTACTACCCGGTTGACCTTAGACAAGTCATTTTATCTCTCTGGGCCTCAGTTTTGTTATCTGTAAAATGAGAATTATGGATTAGAAGGTGTCTGAGGTCCCTTTGGGCTATAAATCTATGATACAGTGATTCATGGAATCAGAGTTGGGAGGGACCTCAGAGGTCATCTAGTCCCGAGCACGAATCCCTTCGTATCATCTCCAACAGTCATCCAACTTCTTGAACATTTCCAGTGACAAGAACCTCACCACCTTCCAAGGCAGCTCTTTCTATGTTTGAATAACTTTTAATTTTTAGGAGGTTCTTCCACACTTTGAGCTGAAATCTGCCTTACCTTCCCACAGTTCTTAATTCTCTCCTTAGGGGGTTGGGCAGAATAAATCTCATCTCTCTTGGAAGGGATGCACATAGTAGAAAGACTTAGAACTCTAAGACCTGGATCCTAGTCCTGTCCCTGCTTCTAACTGGCCATATGATCTTAAGCAATTTACTTCACTTCTTTTTTTTTTTTAAATGGTATTTTATTTTTTCCACTTACATGTAAAGACTATTTTTAACGTTCTTTTTTTAAAATAAAATTTTGAGTTTCAAATTTTCTCCTTACTTCCCTCCCAGCCCCTTTCCCTAAGATAGTAAGTAATTTGATACAGGTTATATATATGCAACCTTGTAAAACATATTTTCATGTTAGTCTTGTTGAATTCACTTAACTTCTCTGGACTCCTGTTTCTTCCTCTGTACATGAAGGAGCTAGATCTTTTCTGTTGATTTTAGTTCTAAATTCTTTGAGTCCTATGAACAATCTACTTTATAGTTCTTTAACTTATAGAGAAGCCTGACCAGAAAAATAAATTGTTCATCCAGCCTCTTTTCAAATGATTTCTCACAGCATCCTCTTCATTGTGTTTTGTCAGATCTGTTTTTGGTCAATGGGAGCAACACGGAAGAAGCCAAAAGACATAGGAAAATATGAAATGAGTAAGCTTTCTCTTTAGATAAGGGGAAAGCCCCCCCAGGGGCAGGATGACAGGCAACAGCTTAGTGATCTGATTTTTCAGTATTTGCCCTGCATTCCATTTCCTTTATGTCATTCTGGAAAGCAACAGGAAAGTTAATGTGAAGGAAATAGAATTCCAGTTAGAAAATTACAGAGTTATCAAATGTCAACAAGCCATCTCATTTTACAGATGTGGAAACTGAGGCCATGAGCAATTAAGTGACTTGACTAAATCTACCCAGCTACTAAGTAACCAGGACACATCTCAAAGATATTGATCTTCTGCTTCTTAAGACCAAGGCTTTTCCCAGTATTTCCTGATGCCTCCATAACTATAAGGAAATATTTACTTAAAAGGGATTAAAAAGATTTATCTCCCCCCCCCAATTAATAACTAGAAAGAAAACTGAGTTCACTCTATTCTGGTGACAGATGAAACTTAATGTAATATATTTTGATTAATTTCCTTCTTTAGTGACCTCAGCTCCTCTGCTGTAAAATGGGGGTGTTGGAATGGAGAACTGCTAATATTCCTTCCAACTCCAAATCTGTGATCTAATGATATGTGAAACCTTTAACTATGCTACATGGAAATCACTGGGCTAGATACTGGAGATACAAAAATAAAAATAAAACAACCACCACACCTCAAGGTGTTTTATTCTTCCAATGAACATAGTGACCGTTAAATAGATTAATAAAATAAATATGTTGATTAAATTAAATAAAAATAAAATAAATAAGGAAATACAAAACAACTTACAAAGTAAATTTAAAGGAACAGGGGTCCGAGGTACTAAAAAGTTCCTTCTGAGCTTAAATAACTGGTATATATTTGGAACTAATGAAGGAGGTATGGTTTTTGACAGTGCCACAAGTTTCCACGCTTACTCAGAGAAGCATGGACCGTGGAGCAGGAAGTTTCCCTGTTCCACCTGCCTTGAGTTCTTATAAAGCGCTAGGCATTCAGTTTCTAGGCTTCTCAGCCCAGAAACTTAAAAAACCAGACAAGAGTATTGGTTGGTAGCAGCATCTTGTGACTTGTGAAAATCCACATGCTAGTTTGTAATTGTTGTTGTTGAGTCAGTTAGTTGTGGTCTACTCTTTGTGACCCCATGGGCCATACTGGAAAAGATACTGGAGTAGTTTGCCATTTCCTTCTTCGGTGGATTAAGGCAAATTAAGGGTAAATGACTTGCCCAGGGTCACACAGATAATATGTGTCTGAGGCTACATTTGAACTCAGGAAGGCTTCCTGACTCCAGGCCTGGCCCTCTATCCACTGTGTCACTTTGCTACTCTTCTAAATTGGGTCAAAGGGAAAGAGAGCATAATGACTGGCCCAGGGTCTTAACAACTAGCAAGCGGCAAAGGCAGAATTTGAAACTAACTCCTTTGACTTCCGCTGCCAGTACTCTTTCTATAGTCTTATAGGTTGATTGTTCTGTTTATTCTGCTTCTTGAGTAAGAAGAAATCTCATTTGCCCTTGGCATTAACGATAGGACTGTTTGTCCATTCATTTATTCAGTTATCTATTTATCTCCCTAAGTATCTGTTTGTTTATCTGTGTGTTTGTAGATTTCTTAATTTTCCCTGGCTGGACAAGCAGCAGTCTCTTGGCTCCCCCAATCCTGACTGACACAGAAGCTTTAACTCGCTCCATTTCTCCAGCCAGAGAGGATCCTCATTTCTCTTGGCAGCTTGGTGGCTCTAAGCTCCTGGGTGTTCACCATGTTGCTGCTGGACTCGGTATAGGCATCTGATCAGCATTAGCCCCGCTGGAGCTCTGAACTCCTGAGCCCAAGCGATCACCAGCCTCAGCATCCCTTAGTAGCCAGGATTAGAGACTTGAGCCACCGCATCAGACCCAGTGGGCCTCTTAAAAAGATGTTAAAACCAATTTGTCCAGCCCTTAACTTTGAGCTAGATGGACAGTGTTTATACAAGAAAATCTCTTGTATTTGCTTCCACAACCCGATTTGTCAAGCCAGGGTCTGAGCCAGTTTTCTGTTACATGATCCAGATGTGGGCACTGAACTTCTATGTAAGGCTCGGAGTCCATGCCATGAGACAATTCTAGTTCAGATAAATTAGATTCCGAAGGACTGAAAAACAAAACAAAATGTACATGTGATTATTGAGCAAACTATGGGTTGGTGAGGTTCCCTGTGATTCTGGGGAAATTCTAAAACTACAGGTATTAATCAAGAAGCTTGTGGACACAGAGAGGGCATCTCACCTCCTCTTTTGACAGTTACCCTGTAATAATAATAATAATAACAACGATAACAATAGTTTATGTTTATATAGCACTTAAAGGTTTTTGAAGCACTTTAAATACAACAGGTCTCACTGGATTTCATTTCATGAAATCCCTCGCCATATATTCATGGATAAGATGGACAGTGATACAGGGACAGTTAGGTAAATTTAGAACAGGTTGAGTCTTCCACCACTGGACCCACAGGGCGCCGATCACTATCACCCTGAAAGGAGTTCTCTAGTGCTATGTCTACATACTCTGATGGAGAGCCCTGTTCAATGTGGACATTTTTATCAGTGATTTGAATAGAGGTATTAGATGGCTTGCTTATCAAATTTATTGATAATTTAATGTTGTATGATAAAATGAAGATCCAGAAAGTTCTTAGTGGAATTATTAGGCCTCAGGGAAATGTTCCAATCTGGGGAAAGACTGTTTTCAAATCAGGATCCAAATGAGAGTGAAAATCAGAAGGCTGGGCTGGGTAAGAGCCCAGAATTGAGGAATGGCTAAGATTCAAGGGGCCCGGGATGAAAGCTGGGGGGCCTGAGCACTGATTTCCAGCCAGAGATATCTGCTGGGTATCAGGATAGAAGCTATGAGTAGTGCTGGCAAAAATGACTGTCTGCTGCAATCAGGCTTCTGGAACCTTCACCCTTTCAGTGGTAACTGGACACCGCACCCCTTCATTGTGCTGATATATAGTCCCAGGACTTTACACCCTGGACCGCTCTTTGCCCTACAACATTTTGGTGTTGTGGGAATTGATAACTTGGTAGGCTGGAATTATGGCCCGGTGTAAGGATAAATTCCTACATTTAGATTTTTTAAAAATTAACTATGAAAGTATGAGATGAGGAAAAGGAAGCTAGAAAATTGTACGTATGAAAAGGATCTAAAGTAAAAATCAACAATGTAAAGTATGGCAGCTCAAAAGATAAACCAAGCTTATATTAATAATGTTATAATAGTAAGTATATTAATAATAACATTATTTAGATCTCAAGATATCAATAACCATGAATTTTTAAAGATACCAATGTGCTATTAACATATATTAATGTCACTGATACTACACAATAGAATACATAATATGACAATACTATAATGTTAATATAACTGTTATCTTATTTTGTTGTTGTTGAGATTTCATTGGAGTGGAAGTTCTTCATAAAGAACTCTCTCTACAGTGGAGATGGGCAACTACCTCCAGTTTATAGTCTTAGAAAACTGCTTTGGGCACTGAGAGATTAAGCTTTGCCCAGGATCTGAACATGACCCCATGGCTTCCTCACTGTCAGACCAGCCCCCCAGTGCCTTTCTCTACATATACAGATATTCTGAAATTGGAGGAGAACCATAGGATGATGTGAGCTGGTAGAAAGAGGGTGAATGTGGAGTCAGGAGACCAGAGTTTGAATCCTGGTTTGGATACTTATTACTTGTGTGACTATGAATGAGTCAAGCTCTCTGAACCTGTTTCCTCAAATATATAATAAAGGGTTTGAACTACATGAACTCCAAGGGGTGGGGTGGTATGACATAAGGCATGATAACAATCATGAATAATTAATGATTCACAGAATCCTAGAATTGGAAGGGACCTTAAGGGGTCACATAGTCCAACCTGT
>JAQQSW010021320.1:0-10684 GCA_028646575.1 Pseudocheirus occidentalis
TTATCAACTCTCTGTAGATGAGGACTCCCAGTCTTTGTATCACAGTCTCCCTCACAACTTCCAATCTTGCCTCATCAATTGCCCATGGACATTTTGAATTGGAAGATATCTTAAACTCAGTGTGCCCAAAATGGAGCTTTCCTCTCAGACCTACCCTTCTTTCTCACTTCCCACTTTCTGTCAAGGGCACTTTCATCCTACCTGTCCCATGGATTCACACCCCAGTTCGACTCTTTACTCTCCATATCCAGTCAGTTGCCAAGCTTTTTCCTTACTTCCGCATCTCCCACACCCATCCCCTTCTCTCCACCCAACCACCTCCCTATCTCAGACACTCATAGCTTCTTGCGTGGACTATTGTAATAGACTTCTAATTAGTTTCTCTGCCTCTAGACTCTGCTCTCTCTTGTCTTTGTGACTCCCTGTTGCCTCCAGGATAAATTGCAAATTTCTCTCCCTGGCGCTTAAAGTCTTTTTACAATCTGGTTTCATTCTGTTTTTCTCAGTCACATTTATATTCCTCTCCTTCTTGAATTCTACATTTCAGCCATATTGGCCCATTTATCATTTGCTACAAATGCTATTCCAAGTCCTTCTCCAGGGATCGTGCCATTTGGTCCTCGTACTCTCACTGCTTAGCGTACATGGTGCCTGTCACTTGTTAATTTTTCTTAAACTTAGCCTATTGGACATCTCAAACAGGATGTCTCATAAACATCTTGAGCTCAAGCTTGTCCCAAACGGAACTACTGAGTTCATTTTTCTTCCCAAATTCTCCCTTCTTCCTAATTATTTTTCTATGACTATTGAGGGTGCTGCAACCTAGGTTTGTCACCTAGGTTTGCAACCTCTGTATAAAATTTGACTTCCTCACACTTCCCTCATATCTAGTCTCTTGCCAAATCCTGTGAATTTTAGCTTTTTAATGTCTTCTAGATATACACCTTTCTCTCCTCTGATGCTGCCAACACTCTGGCAAAGACCATCATCATCATCTCATTCCTGGACCACTCAAATAGCCTGCTATCTGGTCTCCCTATTTTAAGGCTTTTCTCACTTCAATCTATCTTTTGCTCAGCTGTCAATTTGTGATTTTCCTAAAGGGCAGATCTGACCACATCACTCCCTTATTCAGTAAATCTCTAAGATGACACATATAATCCCCTTTCGTTCTAAACCCTTCAAACATGGCTGTCTCCTGCCTTTCCAGTCAGTATTCTTATGCTCTGTTCCCTTTTGTTCCTCTTTCCTTTCTCAGATCAGAGATCCAGTGACACTGGCCTCCTTAATAAGTTCCTCTAATAATCTACTCAATTAGAGCAATTTGCACATTAACAGCAATATTGTAAAAACAATTTATATAAATATACATTAAAGAAAAGTTATATAATACTATTTAGTGAGTCTGATCATCACAATGACCAATTATAATTCCAAAGGACTCTTGATGAAAACTACTGCCCACTTCCTAATAGAAAACCAATGGATTCAGAGAGCAGACTGAAGCACATTTTTTTTCTCTTTGTTTCTTTTATTTGTGTTCCCCCCCCAAACATTCCTGATGTGTAAATTTGTTTTGCATGACTTCATATTTCTAATAGGTTTTACATTTCTTGCTTTCTCAGTGGGTGGGAGAGGGATAGAGGAAGGGAGATCATTTGGAACTGAAAATAAAATAAAATAGAATTAAAAAAATAAGGCACTCCATCAAGTGATTCCATGCATTTTTACTGACTTGTCTCCCATGTTTGGTATTCTGCCATTTTTCATCTCTGTTTCTCAGCCTCCCTGGCTTCCTTCAAGTTTCAGTTAAAATTCCACATTTTACAAGGTATAAAATTTCCCCCCAATTACATGTTAAAACATTCTGATCCTTAATGCTGGAGTTTTTTTTTTCATCGATTACTTCCCATTTATGCCAAGTACAGCTTGTTTGTACATGATTGTTGCATGTTGTCTCTGCCATTAGATGGTGAATTTCTTGAGAGCAGGGACTGTTTTTATTTTTGTTCTTGTTTTTACCTTTCTGTGTATCCCTGGCATTTAGCGCAGTGCCTGGCGCATATTAAGTACTTAAGAAATGCATGTTGACTGACTGACTTGACATAGTGGGTGCTCAGCAAATGCCTGTTGAATTGGAATGTATTGAATTGAATATCCGGCTCTTATTTTCGTGTTCAGACAGCTGCTACTCTCAAGGAAGAGAGATGAAAAGTGTTCCAGTGAGTTAACACAGTTCTTTCTCAACCTGCTTTCAATGTTCTAATGCCAAGGAAACAATTTTAGAGTATAAAATTCGTGCTTGTGTTTATTATAAAAGAATTTGGAGTTACAGTTATTAGGCTGGTTGCTTTTCTTGTGAGTGTGTGTTATCTTCCATTTCCAAACCTACTGTATGAAATCTTCTCCATCAAACATGAATGTTTCAGTTATTGCATTCCCACTGTAACTACTTGTCTAGGATCCAAGGGAGCGTTGAAGCTTTTGGTCTGGCATGAGCATTGCTCTTTAGATGGCCCTTTTCATTTTCCAGGTTCCTGCTATAATGTTATCCGGGTTCCTCCTCAGAAAGCAGACCTTGAGGAGACAATCCATGGAGCTCAAGTGATATGTTCCATTCCTTTTGGCCAAAAGATGAAACCTTCTTATTACCACAGCTTTGGTGAGTTCAAAGAAAAATAAATCAGTAATAAGCAAATAGATCTTACTGGTCTTTATATGTTACTGTAGCATTGATTGCTTGGTCAGCAATAGTTGATTGGAGCAGAGGGCTAACTAGACAAAGTTCCTAAGTTCTGTTCCACTGTTAGTATTTCAGACAGTCCTCACTGTGGCCTTTTGCCTTCTATGCTCTACTCATAAAGCAGATTGGATGGATCAGTTCAAGTTATTACTATTATGGGGGGAAAAAACCACAACTCCAAGCAAATAACTGCTTAGTAAGGGATTAGTCAGCATTTAGTTTTCATTTCATTTCACAAGCATTTCATAGACACTTAGGTGCCAGAAACTAGGCTAAGTGATGAGAATACAAACGTAAGCCAAGATCATCCTTGTTCTCAGGGAAATTATATTCTGATGGGGGAAGATAGCAAAGAAGAAAGTAGAAAAAAGGGGGGAAGTGGGAGACAGAAGGGATGAGGGGAGGAAGGAAGAGCATGATAGAGAAAATCTGAAATGCAGTCTGGAGAGGAATGAAACATGACTGACCTGGGTGTCCTCCTTAAATATGTAATCTGGAAAGATCTATTCAGTTGGAAGGAGAAAGGCTGCAGAGACTGAAGATACTTCCAATGTATGAATTCCAGGGCTAGAGTAAGCTTTCAGGGTGAAAATGTTTCTGGGACATGCTAGAGAGAGGAGAGTCCAGAGGGCAGTCTGGAGAGGAGCATGACATTGTCTTGGTACATGATTAAGGTACCCTGAATTCTGTCTTACTAGTTTGAAAGCATGATAGAAAGGAGTTATTTAAATCTTTAGGGAACACGCTCTGCAGATTTCTTCAGGATTGCTACAGAAATGTGTCTTCTGCATCTTAGACCATGTTGTCCAAAATGCTCCTGCTTTGCCGACCCCCTGAAAGAAGAAAGAGGTCTGAAGAGTAAAGATGTTTCTTTCCTGTGAATTCCTGTGCATATAGTACCACTTGTGAAGCTAATTCTGTTGTTCTGGCTCAGCATAAGCTTTCCAAACCATGTGTGACACCTGCTTTTTAAAATATAGTATATTTGGATCAAGAGATGAGGTAGATGCATGTCGGTATTTTCTGGCACTTCCCTTCATCTTGTGGGGATTGAAAATGCTATTATGCACAGCAGAGCTGACAAAGAGCAAGTGAAGAATTACTACTAAGTAGTCTTTGTTGAGGTCAGTGATCTGCTGAGATGTGGTTTTGTTTCACTCAAACTGTATTTTCCTCTGCTTTGCCAAACTCTAAGGTCCTCCAACAGAATGTAAGCTCCCTGAGGTAAGGCATGGTTTCATTTTTGACTTTGACTCTCCTGTTGCCTAGTATAGTAATAGTACCTGGCATGCAATTGAGTGAAAAATCAGTAAGCCAAAATTGTTCTTCTGGACCTTTCAGGAATGACAAAAAACTATGTCATCTTCGTTGAGCAGCCCGTAAAGATGAACCTGTGGAAAATCATCACTTCTAAAGTTCGGGGGAAGGCCTTTTTGGATGGAATCAGCTGGGAACCCCAGTATAATACACGATTTTATGTGGTGGATAAGCATACAGGACAAGTAGGTATTTTGAGTATATATGCCAGCAGTGCTTTGCATGCAGTAGGAGTTTAATAAATGTTTGTTGTTTTAGAAAAATTGTTCAGAGGTGAATTTGCACAGAGGCCAGTTTCCATATTATTAATTTCTCACCAGTGATGAGGAGTCCTCCATTGGTATCAAGAAATTCCTTCATCAGTGTCAAGAAAACTCAGGGTTTACTCCCATCACACTGGTTAGAATTCCTGGGGTGGATTTTTGGGAGGACATAGGATCAAAGGTATAGAGTTGGAAAGGACCACCGAAGTCATCAAGTATGACCTCCTCGTTGAAAAGATGAAGAAACTCAAACCCAAAGAAATTAAATGACTTGCTTGCTCAAGGTTACAGATCATAAATATTTGAGGCAGCATTTGAACCCAGATCTTCCTGGGTTCTCTAGAGTCATATAGGATACAATGAATCAGTTGTAATGTTTTGGAAGGAATTCCCACACCGATGATACCATGGGGTATTAGAGAAAGCCGGGTGGCACAGCGGAGAGAGCTCTGGGCCTGGAATCAAGAAGACTTGAGTTCCATCCCAGTCCCAGCCATTTCCTAGCCATATGACTTCAGTTTCCCCAACTGTAAAGTGGGACTAATAATGGCATGTGCTTGGTGGGGATCAAATGAGACAATATTTGTAAGGCACTCAACACAGTGCTTGGCACTCAGTAGGTGCTTAATAAATGCTTATCAGTCATATACTTGACCCCAGGACTATTCTTACGCTCTATTCTTATCTCCTTTGAAATGGTGGATATTATCCACCTCCATGGCCTGGATTAGCTATTTGCATTTAATACAGCAGGTTCTGCATATTAGAATCACTTTAGGAAATTATTTTATTAACTGGCTGAATCAATTAAAAGGGCATCTATGAGCATTATCCTAGCAGTGCCTCTTCCACACGGCAGCTCTTGCTGATTGCATGTGTAGTAGTCTCATGACTTCCTTTATCTCTCCACTGTTTAATTATAAGCTCTCCTAACTTCCTGGTAGGGTTACAACAAGGCTTCCAAAGTTGGGAGTTTCAAGCTCCTGTTTCCCAGTGCTGGCTGATGGTCAGGTCCATATTCTAGGTTTTTGTCCCAGAGGACCATAAAAAACGATAGGTTTCTTGGAACCCCTTGAATAATAGGAATTAGGGGTTTTTTGTTTTGTTTTAAGAGCATAGTCTTGCATTGTAAATAGACCCAGAGATTTCTCGAACAGAGAACCTGTAGGGTGGGGGGATAGTTATGAGCATACAGGTAATTTGGGCTCAAATACTTCTAAGAGACTGACACATCAGGAAGTTATAGTAGCTGATGTAGCTTCTGTGGGATGGTCCCACCTGCACTTATCCTAGCCTCAAAAAGGCAACATGATGCCCAAAACTAAAAACTGTTTCTAAGAGGTTATTTTCCTTTAACATGTGTAATAATGGACAGGGAACTGGCACTGGAGACAGGAAGACCTAGGTTCAAATCCTGCTTCTGATACATACTGGCTGTGTGACCTTGGGCAAGGAACTTGACATCTCAGGGCTCTAGACCAGAGATGGCAAATACACAGCCAGCAACAAGAACCAGGTTAAAATGTAATTGGTAAATATTTAACAAAATAAATAAAAATACAATAGAACATAGAAAATATTACATTTTAAAACTAAGTCAGTTTGCTGCCCACATGGATCCTTATGTATTCATGAGTGGCCCCCCTTTCTATTTGAGTTGGATATCACTGGTCTAGATAACTCTAAGACTTATCAGTTGCAGAGAAGGTGGTGACTTGCCTTGGTTTCCTCACCTAGAAATTTCTTGTATCAGCGAAATCATAGGTCTAGTCCCTGTCCCTATGTAATAATATATAGGGAGTTGCATAGTATCATTTAGGTTCAAATAAGACTAATTCCATTAATCAGTGATTCTTGAATGCAAATTCAATCCAGTTATTGAGGGACTGGTATCACTTTTTTCAATCTGAGAGCAGTTTAAACCATGGAATTCAACTACGGTGCAGTGGAAACAGTCAAAAGGCTTGGTTTGGAATTTCTGATCTGCCACTTACTGGCTGTGGAAATTTGTGGAAATCTTTTATTTTCTCAATCTCAGTTTTCTGATTTGTAAAATAGAGATAATTTGAGTTACTGTGAGGAGCAAATCAGATGATCTATATGGAGTGGTTTGTAAGTCTTTAAATAGATAAATGCCCTTCCTCCTCCATTTATGTATATGCTTCTGCTTTGCTTTTCTTTCTAGATAGAGTACCTTGAAATTGATTTAGTAAAACACCCCTTTTGATATGCCTTCCCAACTTAATACTTATTGGTTTAAAGGTTGAATTACCAAGGGACTAATTATTATCTCTGGGGTTCAAGAGTGTAGTCTGTGGTTCTTTATTCTCAAAATTAAAGTTCATATGTCCCTATCAGGGAGGTTACCTTTAATAGTCAGCTAGTAGACACAATTGGTTTAAAGCAAAGACATATATTAAGATGGCATAATATGAACCATAGTTATGAAACATTTCCCCCTCTTCCCATTAACCTGGAACATACTTTCCTACCAATACAGAAAGTGTCAATGGGAAAGGTGAACACAGACCTAGAGTTCACTGGTGGTTCACATACATATCTAGGGAACAAATGGCCAAAGCAACACACATATTTCTGGTATTCCAGAGCTCTGATGCTTTTATTCTTCTTGTGGTGTCCTCATACTGTTTCTTCCTGGGTTCAGCATCTCTGTTGGGTGAGTCTATCATCTGGGCTCTTTGGGTATGCTCTTCAAAGTTCAACTCTCTCGTCTGCTAGGTCTAATTCTTAATTGAATTCATAGTCAGCTCTGTTCTCTGTTGCCAGAGGTCTTGCTTCTTTAGAGCTGCTTCCTTCCTGAAATACTACTCCTCTCTCTGTCCATGTCTCCATAGAGCAGTGGTTCTCAACCTTCCTAATGCCATGACCCTTTAATACTGGCATGTGGGTGTATCTGCATGTGGTTGGACCCGCCTGGAGACAGATAGAGGAGTGGTGTCTCAGTTCCTAAGACCATCAGAAATATGTGCTTTCTGATGGCCTTAGGTGACTCCTGTGAAAGGGCTGTTTGACCCCCAAAGGGGTCAACCCACAGGTTGAGAACCACTGCCATAGAGGGTATTTCTCTGTCCCTTGTTTTATGTATCCCATCTGTGCCTGGAACTGACCGGAACTGTCCTCCTGTCTTTTAATGTATAGTCTTTTACCTGTGCAATAGACAGGTCCCCTTCTAATTTTATCACTTTGAACAGAGATAAATGGGTGTTAATACATCTTTGTTTATTACCTCTTTCTTGCTCCTTGCTTTCTCCAGTTTTATCAACTAGGGGGTGGTGGAATAATGAAGACAAAATTTACTGGATCCTCTTATTTCATGTTTTCCTGACAGCACTGCTGACATTTCTGCAGCTTGCCAAGGACTCCTGTGTTTCTGACCCTGCCTCTCCTGGTTTTTAACTTGTCCTAATTTGCTACTTTATATATGCATGTTAAAATGTTCTATGGCTAGTCATCTGGATTATTGATGAAAATAATGAACATGCAGTCCTGAGCTATTTCTTGCAGGACCTGTCTATGTTTCTGTGTGCTACACTGACTCAACAATGTCACTTTTCTGACCCTTTGTGGTGGTTTTCTAACCCTATTTCTTCCATGTCTTGGTGAAAATGTGATACATAACAGAGTCATGGTACAGTCCAAGGATCCAGGACCAATGTCAGGATATGCTAGCCCTAAGTTTGCCAGATCAACAGAAGTGTAATTTTTGATTTGCCTATATTTAAGCTACATGAATCATAGTGTCATAGAGAAGAAGAAATAAAAACTCTCACTTTTTGTTTTCTTTCTCTGCAGGTCCTTCCAGGAGTATTTTATACTAAACCTTTTATTAGTTTTCATCAAATCAATGCCTTTGAGGACCAGGACTGTGTTGTAGTGGATCTGTGTTGTCAGGATGATGGTAGAATCCTGCATGCTTACCAGTTACAGAATCTACGGAAAGCAGGAGAAGGGCTGGACCAGGTAAACTTTTATTGTTATATATGTAAGGAAAGAGAGCTCTGCATGTAAGAAAGGAGATCACGTGTGGTGAGGACAGTGTCCTTGTGTGTAGCCTGAAGGGAGGCAGGATAGATATCCCTAAACCTTTCTCCCTCCACTTTCTTCAAGGAAAACTTTCATTCCTGCCAGGAGGGAAGGCAGGAAGTTGAGTGGAGGCCACCACTCTGCTCTCCTTAGAGATCTCCTTAGAGAGTACCAGGCTAGAAGTATATCTGTCTCTTCCCTTAAAGATAGTTAATCTAGGAGATATGATCAGGTTTGAATTAATTTTTGATCACTTTGTCCTTTTTTGGAGAGGAATGCCTTACCCTTCATGAGAGGCAGAGTGTCATAAGGAGAATGTCCCATACCAATGGGCTTTGGGAATGAGGTTATATTTCAATGGTATTAAACCTGCTACTACCAGGCTTAGGGTATAAAGCTGCTTGTTCTTTTCTTGAGAATTACAGACCTATAAGGATTTGAAGTAATTTTATAGCACTGAAGTTAGAATTACTTCTTTTGTTTAAGATTTCTATTCCAGCTTCTCCCCCAAATGGATTTGAGGTATCTTATACAGTAATCAAGGAGTGATGGTGGATAGAATAGTGGCCTTGGGATCAGGAAGGCCTGGGCTCACATCCCACTTCTGACATTTGCTGGATGACTCTGGGTGGGTCACTTAACATGTCTAAGTTTCGGGCTACTCCATAGGAGTTATTTAATAATTTGCAGATAGATTTTGATTTGCAGTAGTGGAGGGACTTCATGTACTGGATTGATATTGCAGATCCTTCTTATGTCTGTCTGTTGATAAAATCAAACACAACACAAAGTAGGATGACTAAAAATAAAAATGAACCAAATCAGTTAAAACAATCAGAGAATTAAATAGCACTAGACGCATGAGATGAATTGATGATAGCGCTGAGCGCTGAATATAACCGTGCGTTTCCTGGCAGCCAAAGGGTAAAAAAGAAACAGATTATGTTGGGTAATTCTTATTGTACAACAAATGAAAACATATAGGTTTATGTTACATTACTTCAAGGACTTGTTGGTAATTCATTCACTGATGCAGATCACCATCCCTCATGATTTTGTGAATAGGGTTTATTTTTGGCTTAGGGATTTTACTGTGACGCCCCAAATTTATGATGAACTCTCTGGAGATGAGCCTCTCTAAACTTAGCTCGACTAGTCCTTTTTTGATAGGTATGTAGAACATTTCCAACCCTGTTCTTAAATTCTTTCCAGTTTGGTAGGGCATGTAGACCATATAGCCTGGTGGTATATAATCTTTAGCGACCCAGAGTCTCCTTGATGATACAGGCATCAGTGTTGGTCTTTTTTCCTGGTACTTAAAGAGGAATTTGTACTCCTTAGTTCAGCAATCTCAAAAGAGCTTTCAAAATGTAGAATTGCAAAATCTTAGTGTTGTTAGGGACCTCCAGGTAAAGAGGAAAAAACTGAGACCCAAAGATAAGTGACTTGCCCAAGGTTACACAGGAAACTGGTGGAAGAACTGGGACTAGCAGCTGGGTCTCCAGGCCTCTCTAGTGTAGCACAGTGATTCTTCATCATAACACCCTGTCTTGCCAGTGTACCTTGCTGCCTGAATTGTTGGTTTACACTTGTAAGATATATGTGTATGGGTTGTCTAAATTTATAGATGTAGCTCATAGCTGGCATGGACAGATATGAGCTGAGGTTGGCAAACCTTTGCACTCAGGAGAAAGACTACCCTTGCATCCCTGGCTTACTAGCTGGGCAATAGCTCCTTTACTCTCTAAGAGGGATGTTAGACTAGAAACATCTATCTGACACTCCTCAAATGTCTCTGTTCTAGGGTGTAAAGCCAATCAACAGTAGATTCCTGAGAGAATGCTACTGTGAACAGCTTTTAAGATTTGGATTACACAGTATTAGTGAACACTCTGTTTATTCCATTACAAAATCAAGATTCGGTACAATATTCACAGTATCAACAATTCACAATATTATATACAATATTTAGAACAAGGAAAGTATAGAAAGTAACAAGGAACAAGAGAAGAATCACTTGGTTTCCAGAAGGGGGGAACCAGCTTCACATTTTTAGATTCAATCAGTCAAGTCAAAGATCCAATCAATCAATTAACGAAAGGAATGACCTAGTTTCCCTAAGAGGGAGTTGATTCAATCAACAATTCACAATCTACTGATCTTCCACTCATGGGGCAACCATTAACTTTAATTTCCAAATAAAGTACTTAGAAAACCACACAATCCTTCTACCCCTTGATTTCCAACAAACCTCAGTTTAGTCCAAGGGGAGGCCTTTTCTTCATTTTGACTCTGGGTAGTCTCTCTGATTCCCTGG